>ATSW01013782.1:0-12730 GCA_000444245.1 Botryllus schlosseri | reverse complement strand
GAAAGAAACATATTTAGAATATGGCCCTTGTTTGAAACCTGTTTTTATTGTGTTTTTGTTAGCCATGGCGTCAAGATTCTGCAATTGCGACGTCATAGGGAAT
The DNA here is from genome assembly GCA_000444245.1 of Botryllus schlosseri. NCBI lineage: Eukaryota > Metazoa > Chordata > Ascidiacea > Stolidobranchia > Styelidae > Botryllus > Botryllus schlosseri. Next base: position 12,627 of record ATSW01013782.1, on the reverse strand, counting down.
TTACATTGCAATGTGGCGCCTTACGAATTGCAATTGAAAACACAGGATAAATATGGATCCTAAACTTAATATGTCTCTTAAATGGACGAAAAATATATTTGATCATGACCACATCGACAAGCATCATTTTTACGGTCGTTGGTCATTATTAGGGCATTTTTATATGACCTTAAAAATCAATAATATGACTTTATTTTTTTGAACATTTGACTGTATATGACTTTATATGGAAATCGTGTATTTTTACATGCGAACAATGTCACCCACGGATCTAAAGAGTAAAAAATACGCGACATAAAAGTACTACATATCAATTTATATATTTTAAACCACTGTTGTAGTACAGGTTCATGTAGTGTAGAATGTTACAGTCTTTGTAGCTACGATTTGGACGTAAAAATGACTTTAGTAAGGAAAATAGGCGCTCCACAGACACTGATGTAGGTTGACGAAATATGACTTTAATGACTTTAAATGCAACCCTAAATAGACTGTTTTTGTATTTTACTAGAAACAGGTAGCCTACTCGTTTGATTTATCATTATCGGTGATTTTCGGATCGAAGCCTGGCCAATAACCCGACTTAGGAATCCGATCGGAGAGAGACCAGAGAATTTATCAATCCCCGTTGGCGTTCTAATGATAATGACTAGGGCCATTTGAAACAAACGGTGTATTAAAACACTTTGTTTAGGACATGTTTTAACATTGTTTTAAACAAAGGCCTTTTTTAATAAACAAAATTGTGTTTTTTTTAAGTTGTAAAATTATGCCATAATTTTGTAAATACTTTCCAAGAAACATGCTGTATGAGCCTACGGATAATTACCACCTGATATAGCCGACGTATATCGATATGGGATGGTTGGAACCATCAAAATAGTCGGTTCAACAGCAACAGTATGGATATTTCGCCAAAGGAGCTATATTTACCCTATATTTTCGATCATCGTTTGTTTTAAATGCAACCCTATACAGAGCCAATAGTTCACGAGTAACGTTTAACTAACGCCTCAATATAAGCTATATCAGTCCCATTTCAATTTCACAAGAGGTTCGTTTCAGTGCTTCTCAACCTTTTTCAGTTCGCGGCCCACCAGACGCCCTTTCGCGACTAACGTTTAAAGCACTACTCGTGTGTGTCAGTTTTTATTTTTCCAGTGCGTTAACAACGAAAACACTATTAAAATCACGACGTCGAACGATGTCAAATCGCTCACAGCGCGAAGAAAATTTGATAGAAGTTCAATAATTCTCCAAAGAAATACTATACATAATTTGTGTTGATTCAGGAGATAATTTTCCAGCTCGATGTACCGATAGCGAGGTTTGGGTACGGCAGTTGTGGTCCTTCATGTAACAGGTGATTACAGAAGTGAAAGGCTTATCTAGGCTCCTCACCATCCAATCTGCTTAAGAGGTGTTTTAAAAAAGTCGGAATGTGGACCGTGCTCCAAGTCGGCGGATGGGCTACCAAAATTAAGAATATCGACTTGGTGTAAATGGCTTTGGAGGAAAGAATGAATTTCAACCTCACGCATACACAATAACACACTGTTGGCTTTCACGTTCCTATCAATATGAATGTGACGAAAATCTGGCTAACGAATTATTGTTAGCATGGCAACGTGGATTGTATGGCGCTTATGGGCGCAAAACAATTTAATTGGGAGGAGAATGTGCCTTTACTCTGGTAAGCTTGAGAATATAAAGTGTTTCGAATATTTGGAAAATTGAATACGAAAGTGTAACATATAAAACGTCTTCGCGAGCCACGTGAAATAGCTTTGCGACCCACTAGTGGGTCGCGACACACGGATTGAAAAGCACTGGTTTAGGTGAGCATTATGCAGCCCATAGAACAAAAATACATCATTAATTCCAGGCTGCGCAATCGTTGAATCACTGATAGTTGCTCGCACAGGCCAAATCCACGTGTCGAGAACATGTACGCACGTACGGCTAACGCGATTCAGTCGGCACCAGAAAATGTTGACCCTGCTCGCCCAAACACTGCCGTAAGTCACCTGACCTAGCCCCTCACCCTGAATCTGTCCTTATCCCTGTTCCCAACTCTAAACCAAACCTTGACTCCATTCGATATAGACAGAAACAGTTTATAACATGCGCGGGAGACTCCGAAATTCCAACCGAAGTGTTGGGGGAATTGCCTGTGTCGCTTCTCGTCATCTGCTTTCAGGAGTTGAAATGCCCAAGGTATGATCTAATTTCTAATATGTAGTGAAATAATTTGCGATGATCTATTTATCGTCGAATTGCGTGAGTTGAATTTTCTTGAATTTACCTAATTTTCATGATTGGTCGTCACTGCTATAATTCTGAACCTTCACTTGACTTGTTAAAGTACACGAACATTTCGTGGACCATTAACAGACCGTAGGTTGCTGACCACTGTTCTTTATTATTGCTGCATATGTGAGGCTAGGGTTGCATTATAAACAAATAATGTTTTAAAACACTTTGTTTACAACATGATGTAAAAGGTGTATAAAAAAATACCTTTCCTAATTATTTTCTAAATGTTGCATATTTATTCCATAAATGTGTAAATACTTTCGAAAAAACATGAAGTGCGAGTCTACGGACGATTTGCACCCGAGATTGTCCATGCATACGATATATGGAATGGTTGGTGCCCGCGAACTCGTCGTTTGTTCAACAGTTATAGCATGTAGATATAGATTATTGGAACGGAATGGGTGTTCTGATTATGATAACCGCTGACGGTAAAATGCTGCATGCATATCGATGTAGTACTGGTTAATGTTATTTTTGGTACGTTTATGACAGGGTCGAAAGCCTTTTTCGTGAAAGGAGCCACGTTTAGCCTATGTTTTGAATTGTCAATGTCAATCCATGTGACGCCAAAATGAAGACTCTAGACAACAAGTCTAAAAAATGTAAAGATAACACTAAAAACATGTTTTAAACAAGGGCCATGTTGGAACAATGTTTGTTTTAAATTGATACTTGTTTGAAATGCAACACCATCTGAGGCTAAGGAGTTGCGGAAGACGTTCCTCGACTATTTCGATAAATATTCAGTCAATTCAAAGCAATTTGGTAACGTTTTTCCTCACGCCATCTTTTGCTTCACCAGTAAAGAAGAATCCATATGGTATACATCGAATTAATAGCTGGAGCATATAATGACGAAACGGTGGCAGTCTCAGCATAATATATTTTATAACGAAGTAGCAGAATATTCGTAAATACTTTTTTTAATATAAATATATAAAACTGTAATTGCATTTGTGTCGACGCTACAAGATCAGGCCGTTCCTTCAGTTCAATGGCACAATGTCACCGACGGTGTCAACCTTGATGTTTCGTGCAATTAAGATCCACGCTAAATGGACGTTCCCCCTCCACTGTTTCGCCTGCTGTTGTGGAGAAAATAGGCGCTGTTAGGGAAAACGATTGAAGAAGGGTCGCGCGCTTGACTTATACCTGCGATGCGTAAGAACTCCATCATATCCATCAAATCATCGCCAAGTGATTCCGATACTTCGTAATCGATGCAGGTTTCAGGAATGGTAGAATGGCATCGCTGTGAACAAATAGATACAGTTCGTAAAACCGTATGCCTAAGCAGGTACAGCTAGAAGCGATGCCGCTAATTCCTCAACGTTTAATTCCAACGCATTCTGTTGTGGACAAATGGAGACATTTCGTAAAGTCTTATAGTCTGAGATGGCCCAAGTATTCATTGGTCATACTCAAGGTGAGTATAGAAGTAACGCCGCAATGAACCATCCAATCTATTTACCCTGCCGCAATTATCTTTACCAGCCTCCCAGCCCATTATTTTATATGGCAAAGATTTGTAAGTTTTAAATGAACCTACATATTTTCACCATTCATATCACATGGTACAGAAAATGAACATCAGCCTATTCGTCATTTTCATAACCTAGCAGTCTTGTGTCATACCAGACTTGCACAATTATATAGTTCTAGCTGTCCAACTAGACCAGGGGCGGGCCGGATATATGCATTATTAGCCCATTTATCCACGTATACAAGGAATAAATCGTATTTAATGAATGTATTGTAACGACAGCAATGTCACTTCAAAGCCATTCCTCGCCGATAATGGCGAAGACAATGTGGATTTGAGAATAACATTTGATACGTTCGATAAGCCCGGTAACATTAATTTACAAGGATATCAATTCATAAGGGTTGAGTAGGTGACGAGATAGCGTCGTCGTTCAAATGTGTGACCTAATTAATCCCTATATTGAATTCATGCGGCCCGCATCCTCTACGAAATTTGAAAAGAGGCCTTCGACCCGTTTTGAGTTGGTGACAACTGGCATAAGCGGTGGGTGCCTTACAAAAGCCTAGAATTGTGTCGTGCTACAAGTCAGCGGTTACGGAATCAAAAATAAGTGCGCATACACGTATATAATTACATACAGTCACTAAAGTTTGACGTAGTAAGCAGGTAGTGGGGAATCTCGGCAGACTGGAGCCGCGGGCCACATTATCATGTAAGACGGAAAACTGTGCGAATGCCGGACAAAATCCCTTCGCGGGCCGGATCCGGCCCGCGGGCCGTATGTTGCCCGCCCCTGAACTAGACCATAGGTTCCCAACCTAGGGTCAACGGTCCCCTTGGGGTCCGAGGAGAAAGCATTTTGGGGTCCGTTATTACCTTGAAGAATCTTTGGAAAAAAGTAAAAGCGACCTTTATACTTTCATCTCTCTCTTCAAATGCGCAAGTGTTAAGCTCAAACACGCTAGTGTAGAAAACATGCGGTTTAATTCGGGAAAGACAACAGCAGTCCTTTATTTTATGTAAGTCTTAACAGTACAAGGCGCAACTCGCGCTAAAATCCCCTGACCCTTTCCCCTAATGTACACATATTTCTTTATTTTAGTAATATATCAATTACTTATTCATTTTTATGCCAGTGGTATGTTCCTGTACAACTTACGTTCGGTCGAACGACAATTGGACTGGGTATACAGTATAATCGATCAGCATAATGATAACAATAGCCAATGATATGTTACTTGAAATTCAGGCAAAATTTAGGCAGGGGCCCTCAGAATCAATAATTTNTCTAAAGGGTTCCATGACACCAAAAAGGTTGAGAACCATTGAATTAGACTAATTGTGGCAAAAAAACGGTACTCTAATTTAATCTAATCTGTGAATTGTTCTATTCGTCATTTTAATTCTAATCTCATTTCTGGGTTTCCTGAAAATGCTACAGGAGAACTGTATAATGCGCAATGAGTCAAACTATTGGTGTTCAGACATTTGCTATTCTCATGGTTATCAGAATGAGTTCTGACTTGATATGAACTGAATTTGATTTAATTTCCAAGTTTTCGTGAATTCAGCAATTTTAATTCTAATATAATTTCAAAAAACTATGCAGCTATAATTGTAATTCCAGTCGAATTGAATATGTATAGCTATGATTTTGACTTTGCTCTAGTTTAGAAAACTTGAAAATCTTCTATAGTTGTCGGAGTCTTGTTCATCCCATCCCTCTCAGGCCTCCGCGATTCGTTTATATATTGTGACATCCTTGCTTTAGGCCAGGGGTGTCTAACTCAACTTGCGTTACTCAACTTGATTCCAAAATATTACCTCCAAATCCATGACTTTGTTTTTACAGGAATATGCTTTATCGAGCATTATATTATACTACGGATCATGGGGTTCAATTCTATAGCAATGCCGTTATTCGCCAAGAACGGAATTAGCAAAAAAAGCAGACCTGGTAATTTCTTTCATCATCAATAAATCGCGATACCCGTTTCTCTGGAAGGCAGTGTCAGAAGTGCTTCGGCACTGCGACCATGGATATTTCAATGTTATTTTTGTTTAGCTATTTTATTCTCCGCGTAACTCGCATATAACGGTTTCGCACTGCTGGTGTTTTCGCTTCGGTTAATAACTATATTTTGGTGAATTTGTCCATAAAACTCTGAATTGAGTACGCAATTTTTAACTTCACGGAATTGGGTGTTAATTTCACTCACTTGTTCTTAATGGTGACTACAGAGNGAAACTACAACACCACTGTCAAATAGTTTTAGTGTGGCTCATGCGCAATTGAACATGCTCTACATTTTCCATCTTAAAGGATCAATAATTAGAATATCTCAAGCCTAAAATGTGTTGGATAATACAATCATTTTTAAATCCACTCAGAATTGCTTCACGGGCCGTATGCTTGACACCCCTGCTTTGTACTAAACTACTGACGCAAATATTAATAATACCATGCCTATAATATACAGGTGTATCACGAGATACACTCGACGCCGGACACTATATTTAATTTCATGCAAGCATTCATGCATCATTACCTGATTATCTAATTCGAGCAATATTAGAGCTGTTAAATATCCTACTATAAGGCGAATCCTGTGTGAGCCATCGGATGGAATTGACTCGAGATCACTGTTCATCGACTGCAGAATTGTTTTGCCTGTAATATATGTGTGTAGGTAATTAGGCTTTAAAATGAGTACTAATAAATAATTGCAATTCACCAATATAATGCCCGATAAAGTACATATGTATTTTAATTTTTATCTATCGCATATACTCTGACATATAAGGCTTTTCAAACTATAGTTCGCTTTTCGGCCATATATTTCACTTCATTGATTTTTCTCTATTCGACAACGTAATTGTTCACTAGGGCCGTTAAAAATGCATTTTTTCATCTATATGGAGCTTCTTAAAATATGCAGCACGCCAAATGTGGCTTTAATCAGTAAACTAGGATATTTTTTAAAATAATGGTATTTAAGTTGCACATCCTAGAAAATGATTAGCAACGCACGCGTATTCAGCGGATTGACCATGGTCAATGGCCATCCACTATAACCCTGGTTTAGCAACGGATATTGTTTTGCAACCCACTATTTGAGAAGCCCTGTTTTAACAAATACTTCCATATACTCACTTTGAAACAGTGAATACGCGATGCCATTCCCCGAACAGTTTAGAGAAGCAACTTGAATATTGCACCGACGGCTGTGCCACGTCTGTGATAAACATCACATATACGCAGTTGAATCAAAATGCCATATCAAACAGAAAAATTATATACGATATCGTAATTCGTAATTAGGACTAACATATCGTATAAATTTTGAATTTTCTCCATATTTTCATGTTTGCAATATCGTTGTTGCGTATGCTGGCTTATATATCTGTTTTGTCTATTGGAGAGTATTTCACATCCAGAGTTTCACAACAATAAAGTTTTCTGCTTTTCTAAATTTAATTAGAATTATAATTATAGCGGCAAAGTCTTTTCCAAAACAGACTAGAATTAGAAATATACCTACACAGTTTGTTTGTTTCAAATTATTCTAGAACAAGAATTTTAGATACACAGTGTTTTCCAAATTAGATTAGAATTGGAATTATAGCTTGACAGTTAATTAGACTAAATTAGAATTATAGCTACACAGATTTTTGCAAATTAGACTAGAATTAGAATTACTGAATTCGCGAAAACTGGGAGATTGAAGCATGTTCAGTTCGTATCAAACCAGAGTCCGTTCTCGTAATCATATGAGAATGCGAAATGCTTGTACAGGAAAATCATGATCTAGATTAGAATTGAAGTTGGAGCATAGAAATATTTCACTAATTAGACCAGAATTACAAATAGAGCAGTGTTTTTTGCCAATAAGATTATAATTGGAGTTACTGAAATCGAGAATACCTAGAAGCTCTGTTCGTATTAAAAAGAGATTGCAAATGTTTTTAGAGCAATGTGGGCTAGTTGAGCACTATACAGTTCTCCTGTAGCATTTTGAGGAAAATCAGGAATTCGATTAGAATTAAAGTTACAATGTAGAAAGGAAAGGAAAGAACGTAGTTTATTTTTGTCCTTGATATTTTTGCGACATATACACCGAACACATACACACGATCAGCGCATATGCATATCATGAGTGCATGATGTGCATATGCTGCTGGACAAGGGAGGTACAGATATAGCCTTTGACGGCTTTCTAAGTCTTGCACCACCCCTCCATGCTATCCCATTAATGCATGGGTGCCAAGCAGGGAAGTCATGGATACCAGTGTTACTAATCAGGTCTTTGGTCTGACCGGGCCGGGGAACGAGCCCATGACCTACCGATCAAAATGCCGGACGCTTCACCAGAAATAGTTCACAAATTAATTTAGAATTAGCTTAGCGGTAATTCGCTCTAATTAGTCTAATTAGACAATTAGAATGAATTAGTTGTTCAAGCCTATTCAAATCTCTAACGATCACGTGTATAGGCAGCAGATGAGACTCAATGCATCGTTTGTTAGTTCAGTGTCGAACCAGTCGGTTGAAAATGAATTACTACTGTTAAACGAGTGGTGCACTCGCCATCGCCAACATCATCTTAGGAAGCTGACAGTACAATAAAATATCATTCACTTACAAAGTACGCATGCTTAACGCGCACTCGTGGAAGTGCGCAGTGTAGACCTACATGGGCTCGATGTCTTAAAATCAGGTTTAGGGCTACTGCGGACCACGGAGTACAGGTAGAGTATGGTACACATTCAATATGTAACCAAGGTAACTAATCGGTGAATGCAACACGAGATGCAAAAGATTATGTTAGTATCGCCATTGCGGTAAATCAGGAGTGGCCAAGCCGTGGCTCTCTAAATTGTTCTGAGTGACCCGCTTGGAAATTCGAAATGAGTCATATTATGAAATTATTCGCAGAGCTAATTTATGGTGAATAATCGAAAAACTAGTGGTTTACCTTGTTTTAATCATCAGTTAGATTTAATGGCATTAATAAAGGCGACCGTAGACTGAGCGAAGGGTGATATTCTTTTTTTTATTTTAGTCATTACTTCCCTATATCTCATCGCCATCTGGTCTAGTTGGAGCCTAAAACTCTAAGTGGTGAATAAAAAAGATCGTCAACACTCAAGCGCGATCATTCGTAACCGCGTGTGGTCCGTTCGGCTTAAAAGGTAGGCCGTTCCAGCGCTAAATAGTTTTGCTTCAAAATAACCATATATCCAATAACTAACACATTGAACGCGCTGTACTTTTATAGTGTAATCTTATCTCACATAAGTTGTATTTTTAACCACCCAGCTGGTTAATTCATTCAGCAATTTCTGTTCCTCTCGATCAATTAAACTCATGTTGCAGTTATCACCAGAGCACAGATCAAGAAATATGATGATGCATATTGCAGATGCGATTCTTTGCAGTTCCATTCTTCGTAAGATCTGAAATTCGACATGCGTGTCAGCCATACATACAGTAGGCTATGTCGTAATGGGTTTATCAGAAGAATGCGATTCAGAGATCTTAATCCAAACGGTTGAATATATCACTCGATTTCAGTCAGAACGAAAATAATTATGTATGTTTTCGTATTTTGATGGTAAAATATTGCGAATGCGCAGGCACATAACATGATAACGTGCATGTAATACCGTCTACTGTAAGGGATCGTATTGTATGTGAAATATCATTGCCTTAAATTCCATATCATGAGCTGCACCAACTAGATTTCATTATTTCAAAACTCCACTAGACTACAATACGATGAAACGATAGGAAGATGTCGAAACGACGAGGAGTAGTCTTTGGAATCACACAAACATGTGGAACTATGCGATGTAAATAGGAGGCATTCACATACACACTGGATTGAAAGACATATGGGATAACATACAACGACTAGCGATGAAAATATATGACGCGTGTGTCGGTAGGCGAGGGTGATATGTTAGTTCGAGGTCCGGTAATCTTGAGGGCTGACTGTAGTATCCAATTATGAACGAAATGGAAATGTATAATATCCTTCTCCGCGATTTACAGTATAACGGATTTTCACAGATGTGAACCTTCAGATTACATATAGCCTCACACCACCCCGAGTTATTTGGTTGGGAGATGGACTACAAATGTAAGGTTCACATCACAAAGACGCACCCGGTAAGATGCAATGCCCGCGGATAGATGCAGCACCCGGCTAAACGCTATTTTGTAACTGTATGGCACATCACTAATATATATATTCGCACACAATGGATGATACAATTTCACATTCATACGATCGGTCATTAATTTTATTCGTGAATAACGTTATGTTTTCGCTGCCGACGTTTAGTCAAGAGCCAAACAGAATACCAACAGTTGACATCGCCCGTGACTATAAATCTCGAGGTTTATAAAAAACTACTTCAACAAAACAAAGAAAAATATGACATTATAAACCTTTACACGGTAGTATGATATCAATTATGATATAATATAAGACACCGCGCACATTTCAGTATTGACGGACATTCCGGTAACAAAATTGCATCAAGGATAATCTATGCACGTCATATTACTGTACGATTAAGAATCTACTACAGTATCTTGTAATGATATTTCACTCACTTGCTTGCACCAATATATTCTTGTATAGATGAGCTGTCTCCGAACAATGCTTTAAGAGGGATAATGCAAGCCCTGGGTGTCAGCTCATATATATAGAGACATCGACCCGCGGACGTACATTTTTGGGTTCTTACCAGGCTGACCATTGCCTTCCAAATTCACATTTCTATCTATGACACCTAAATTTCAAAGAATATGACCTGCACGAAAGTGCCAGTTGCCAAGACTATCTGACNAAAGATGGGAATAGTCNCATTATTTTTACCTTGTATAAAATGGACATANGATGGCATCCTACGCAATACATGCAAAATTACACANACGACAGGTCAGGTTATNGTTTCTTTCCCCGGCCGGCACCNCGTNTATGATTTGTTGTTGTCTTTGTATAAACAAGTCATTTCTCACGATATGCGTCTCTGGAATTCACAATTCTCATATTGGATTGAGTATTTTGCGGGTTGTTGGNTCACATTTGTAACCTATCTTAGACCAGAGTGCTCNTACATTGCAAAATTTCAGAATTCNTTATANTGATCTGATTACACCCGAACCAATATTTCATCCCCCTAAAAAAGTGGTTATTAGACTTTCTTGGACGTTCCCCATTAGAAAATGATAATAAAATCCAGTTGAGCCCTAGCCCTCTTAGAAATCATTATATGTGAATGACGTTGTTTCCAATAAAAACGTAATAAATCGTGATATTAAGGATAAGGAACACAAACGCATCTGCGGTTGGATTTACATTATGAGCTTTAGTCGATTCAGGAGTCGTCTTATCTCTGAATGTTGACTAGCGATCGCACAAATCCACTTCCGCCTGGTTTTCACTTGAAATTACTAAATGGTCATGGTTTTACAGCTTTGGAAACCGAAAGACTCCGTTTCCGGCTGTTAAGTATCGACTGTACTGAAATTGAAGCTGATGAATGCATGGATTAGCTTGATCTTATTAGTGATATGATCACACTACTGTTACAAAGCATCGCGACCAGCAAGGCTACTCAGATTTATCGGACGCGCATCGTAAAAATCTATAAAATTTGACCTGGGCTGTGAACAATCTGAGTGTATCGCATTGCGCTTTCTTATCAGCGACTGCTTGAGTATTTTTAGCATGTCTCGAGTTGCGTTGCTTTTATATGACATTGAGGTTCTATAAAATGTGTGCTAATTCGATACATCAATACATCCGGAGTTCAGCGTTCCAAACAATTTGCTCTAAAAGCTTTGTTGACTGGAAGCTCGGTGGCTTTGACTAACAAGGCATAGTAGGAATATTTATCCTTATATAGAAACACTTAACACCGACGTAAATTTGCGCCTTTCCTAGTATTGATTGGCTCAGTGGCCGTTTTAGTCGAAACGAATCGTCTGCGCTATTGGTTAGTTCAAAATCGAACAGATAGTAATGATTGTTGTCGTTGCTGAACACTTTGGTGATTCAGCATAAGTCAGACTCCATCCCGGCTAAAAATAAACTTCATCATCACCCTGAGAAGGTACCAAAGGTGGCGATTGGGAGGGGGGCGATAGGGGGCGAAAATATTATAAGTCCTGTGGGATATATTTAATGAACACGGCCAAAAAATGCTCGTGAAGATGGCTCATTCTGCATATTAGCCTACTCGAAAAAAGGTCAACTCAACGGACGATAGGCGTGGAAACCGTTTTTTTTTTGAGCACCTNTTCAGAAAGTGACCTTTTTTTAGTTGAAACATCAGCGATCAGGGTTAGGTGAATAAATTTCCAGTTTATATATCTTCTTTTCCTGGAACGTAAATATGGGAGTGAACATATGGGTCGAGCTTGATAAGGGGGCTATGAGTCGAAAAAGGTTGGGAGCCACTGCTTTATACTATACTTCTACTTGACGATTTTTAGTTTCTTGGGTAATACTAGGCCTAGAATACTTAAAATTTTACTCATCAGAAATGTTTACCTCTATACTTATGCTTCATCAGAAATCTACGTCCTTACTTCTGGTACTGCTTGAGCACCAACAATGATGACTTCATCCACCTGTGTTAAAGTCACAGTACAGGACTATACACGTCTTCGCGTATACGTCATCGATTCGCAGTGTCCATCGAAGCAGTCAAATCCGCCCTAAATAAACATTGAATACGGTGAACGAAACCGTTGGATTAAAATTACCAAACAAATTATTTCCAACAACCGACTGCCGTCATCTTAG
>ATSW01013778.1:0-12014 GCA_000444245.1 Botryllus schlosseri | reverse complement strand
GCTGCTGTCGTGGTCATTGAAGCATAGCCGATTAGCCAATCAAGAGCCGTGGTTTCGTGACTACTAGTCTTCTCGCCGTTCTATGGTCGGTGGCACGCCCGTTCTTCGGCAGCTACTTTCAAACGCTTTGCACGAAATCTTAACGGCCTTCCTGTGAGCTTCTTTCAGGCTCAGTGTCGTTTTTTATCAATAATCTATAGAATAAGACATTACAACGGGGGATTTGTAAGATTTTCCAAATTTCGGACAACCCTATTAATCAACCATCACTATACTTCCACAACCGCTTATATAGTAACAATGGAAACGGAAGCTAGAGCGAGAGCCGATACCGATTTCTTGATTACAACCTCGGTCAGATATCCTTGGGTCCAAGACATACAAGGCTATTTTCTCAGTGGGCAGTGGCCACTGGCCAGCGGGTAATCACATTGCTCCAATAGCCACTCGACTTTCGCGTGTATTAGTTAGACTACTATCCACGGAGATGGCTTCTAAATTAGGTGAGAATATGTGATCATTTCAACGCTTTGTTTCTTCCAGCAACATCTTTCCGCATAAAAACTATCAACGTATACAATTGCGTGAAAGAGACGGCTGAACAATGAACATTAACAAGATGTGATGAAATCTGATGTCAGTCACATATTTACGTATTTTAGATATGGTCATCGGATAAGCGGATCGGAATCCCATCAGTTGCAGATATCGACGGGAACGGCGAAATGGAAATATTCGTACCTTCGGATTTCAGCATCAACGTTCTCAAATACGGTATTTGAGAACCACACATAACTCCTCGTAATACACATTTCAAAACGATAGTATTTCTAATCATAGGCCGCGGAAATTCAGGCAGCCGACTTGACGCGTCAATATCAAGCTTGTATGCTTGCTTACTTGGAATCGTGATGCTATGGCAAAGGCACTTCTATTGAATCTGTGCTTGCTGCCGAAAATTCACGTTGCACAATGGTGTTGAAGAAACGACGGTTGCCAGGCAGGACGGATTGTCCAGCTGCTAATCGGAGCGTGTCCTCATTATCAAAACGCATGTTGTACTACTGACTTTCAACTCGGACATCGTGTAGCTACGATGCTATGCTATGATTCAATATATATTACCCAGACATAACTTTAATGCATATCACCCAATGTCCTGACAACGCGAAAAATACATATGTTCAACTTCGTTCATTTATCCTAATTTCTAAACCAGTCGTCCAATATGTGAGTCGATCCGTGGACAATGCACATGTGTTTAACACCGTTTTTAAACAGTGTTTTAAACAAAGGCATTTAAAAAAGAAATTTGTGCTTTTTTTAAGTTGTAAAATTATGCCATAATTGTGTAAATTCTTTCCAAAAACATGTTTTATGAGCCACTCGATAATTCGATATAGCCGACATATATCGATATGGGATGGTTGGAACCCTCAAAATAGTCGATTCAACCGCAATAACACAGGTATTTCATCAAAGGAACTATATNTACCCAATATTTTCAATTGTCAATGTCAATCCACTTTGACGTCACAATNGAATATTCGTGACGNCATGNATTAAAAAAAANANAAAATAAAAAACNTGTTTTAAACAAGGGCCTTGTTNTAAANATGNTTNTTTTAAATNNANTNNTNNTTTANATGAGCAATGTACGTACATGCAACACTTGAGCATGTGAGTTATATTTACGGTTGCTGTGGTTAGAGTTAGGATTCGGTTTTTAGGGCCATAAATAGGGTTGGGACTGCGGGATCAAATTTGAAATCCCGGGATCGGGATTTCCCGGGATTTTCGCTTCTCAATCCCGGGATTCTCCGGGATTAGAAAAGTAGTAAAATACACATACAAGTTACACAAATAACATTTAGTCCTTGTGATATTGCATTGACGCAAAGCATANGAGCATCAAGAGTATCATCGTTTAGATCAGGGGTCCCAAACTCCAATTTGCTCGCGGGCCAATTTCGTAGTTTTTGATGACACGGCGGGCAGAAGCATCAAATAAGGGTATAATATGTATTTCCCAGCACGCCTTTTTTGTCGGACCTTGCCGATTGGCATTCCATACACAATACACATTGTGAAAATGTAATACACTATTGTAATATTCACGGTTGCCAAGAAAAAGTCATATTTTTCAATATGTTTTTAAAAATATTGTTGTGCTTGGCATAATTTGGCGACATAAGGAGTTATATAGACAGTTAGAAACCATGCGAGACGACAAATGCATCGTGTCATCGTAAAAGCTGTCACATTATAATTTAGCAGCTAGTGGCCGTTCGATGTGTGATAGCGATTCAGGTTTTTGGAGTGGTTTCAGAATGAAACTTCAAGGTCCCGAATCCGAAATCTGAAATTTTCGAGTTTAATATTGTCGAATGCTTGAAAAGTCAAAACGCCGACGTGGGCCGCAAAAACAGTTCTGGCGGGCCGCGTGTTTGAGGCCACTGTTCTAGACAATCAGCCGAGTTTGTGACACTGCTTTATTACCAAAATAAGAGATATGGCGCTACATAAGCCTTGGTAGATGCTGTTCACAAATCCCGGGATTTCACCGGGACCATTCCCGGGATCGGGATTGCTTCAAATCCCGGGATCCCGGGATCGGGATTTCCCGGCGTCCCAACGCTAGCCATAAATTCACATGGTCAAGTGTCGCACATACTAAAGTGTTACCATTTATTATTTCGCATACGCAAATGCCGAGCAACCATTTCAGTTACCATGCTATAAGTGTGCTACTATGCATGCTCATGCTCATTGCTCATTGCTCAAGCTCATATACGCTCTCTCTTAAATTTTATCATGGGCATTTGGAAATGCTGGCTCCTCGGGAATGTATGACGTTCGAGGGAAACCATCCAAATGGTATATGTAGCTGCTAATACTGGATTTTATTATACTAAACTGATGTTATGAATTCAGTATTCTCTTGAATAAAATACAATAGACTAACAATGTGTTCTATCCGCTATGGCGCGCCACTTTGGCAATTGTTATTATGATTTCACGAAAAAATTATCGTATGCCCGAGCCCGGCCGCAAGCACGGACAAATGATTGAACGAGTTCAAAATGTAACAACACAATATAGAGGACATCATTCCATAGAAGTTAATAACACGTGTGAATCAATGCTGAATTGCTGATTCATCCCAATGTTGACAAATTTATCAGGTCAGACAGGCTGCAGCAATATAGTGTCGATGAGAAAGTTAAATTGCCACGTAAAGGTCACTTTTACACTAGAATGAATTCATGTACAGATGCTTTTGGGAGTTATTACACTGTTGGTTTTATATCAGTGGCGGCTCGTGACAATATCGGGTGGTGGGGCAAGGGCTACAAGCGACTTTTTATTAAGATGACGTCACAATGGCGTTTTCCAACGTAAACAAGTAACTTAATGATGGTACGGTAACATGAATTTNCCGNCAACAGTGATTTTAACGTATGTGCCNCGAGAGGTCNGCCGGTGAGCTGTGACTTGAAGTGTGGTAACTGCGTAAACGGCGTACGGAACAAAGATTCAACACGNTTCATGTTCGCACTAGACCTGGAAATGACTATAACTCGATACTAGAGATANCGTAAGCCTAANTGGAAAGGTCAACGAGTTCGGACAGATACGCAATTGTTATCTCATAGATTGGGCCTGTCATATTGAATCCAAAACATCATTCTGAAGAACTAAGAATAGCAGCCTCGGAAATTCGGTCTCGGTACAGCATAGGAGATTTTGGCCTTGAAACTGGAGACTGTAACACGACACATACGGCTTTATTACTGTCTATAGGTCTGCTGCGAAATCGCCTTTGGAAAATATATTACCGAATAAATACGTGGATGAAAGCCTTAAACTTAGTACACTGTTACATGACATCATCGAGAAGTGGCCTCATGGCCCTTTTCGGTATGGTACACTGTCAAAATTAATGCGAACAGACCAACACCGAATTTTGCGTAAAATTTACTGAGGAATAGGCTGATCAAGTGATCAGCTGTTAGCCGCCATCGAAAACGAAATAGCTATCGCGCTTGACAGCAGGGGGTTGTGAGCAAATGGCTTGAAGGCCACAATTTCACGGTGAAATTGACATTGGAGAATATAATATCCAAGTAAATATTTGAAGGCAAACTGAGAATGATATCATCATCTCAGTTAACGTTACCGCAGATACACCGGCTTTTGCGTGAAATCCGCAATGCGTTGTATGCTAAAGTGTCAGATCGGAGCACATCTCTACCATACTCGGCCTTGATAACGAAATTACTGCCCTAATCACTGAGTGTCAACCTTGAGACTTGGCACAGCGTTCGATACTAAAACCAAGACATACCGTGCAAAAGCTTATGACGGATCTAGGTAAGGAGCATCGCTAAAATCAATAGATACCAATACCGGCTTTGCGTATAATCTGTTAGCGATAAATAACGAGTCAGCTCTCACTCGAATTAGGAAACGAAATTACCACTAACACAGTTCAGTGACAAACTTAAAACTTGGTACAGCGTTCGATACTAACATTAAGACTTACCGTGCCAAATTTCATAACCGATCTCCGTATNGAACATNGTCAAAATCAATGGATACCAATACCGGCTTTTGAGTAAAATCTGTTTGCGANACNTNANGGATCAGCACACACTCAACTTCGGAAACGGAATTACTACCCTAANNTTNAAGTAGAAACNCTGAAANTTGGGGCAGTGTTAAATANCACCATCACGACATNNCATACCAAGTTTCAAGANTTNTCATGGTGTGAAACACCATCAAAATCGACCTATACCAGCAAAGGTCGACTAANNGCATATGACGGTAACCGAGTTCAGNTATAGATACGATTGTTACATCACACCNTAGGGGCGACAGNGCTATNNTGCCCCNNTTGCTCGGTAATTTTATGAATNGGAGAGAGTAAATCACCGTTTCTTTATTGTGCGCGNCTTTGAGAGAATAGACAGTGAAAGCTTGTTATGAGCGCTACCGGGGCATGCCCCGGCTAGGCATTNGCAAAGCGAAAACACNGAAGAGAATTCGATTTTCGCAGAGACTTCGCTATATATGGGCATTTACAAGCGAAAGGACAAGAAGAATACGATTTTCGCTGTGATTTCGGTATATATAGATTGGTGTGCGTCTATAAATGGTAAAGAATTGTTATTGAACAGAATTTTAGGTGGGGCAATGCCCCAGTTGCCCTATAGGACGAGCCGCCACTGTTTTATATGGTCATACCAAAATCCGCACGAGCACGTAGTAGTGATGAAGTCTACATATTTCTTGTTGTCGGCTGATGACAGAACAAAAAGTCAAATCCATCTCCATTGAAACATTTCTAAAATTGAAGATTTCGAACTCACATCGCGCCACGTTCCTGTCAATAACATAGCCGATTTATACGCCTATTTATTTAGGTTGGGGTCTTTTGGAATTCCCGACAATTGAAACTTACATTTCCCTGGATATTTAAAGTCATCACATTAAACAAATTCTCTCATGACTATTTATAAGTGAGGTACTATACTATGCATTTACCTTCTGCCACAATTCTAATGTAATCGGGCGAATAACCCCTAGAAAAGTTATACCTTCGCGACGGTGACCAATCAATCAATCAGGTTTATTAATATTTTCATCGTTTCAAAAGCATCACAAGACTGCGATACAATGAAAAGATAGGAAGGTGTCGAAACAACTTGGAGTAGCCATTAATATCAGACACCCACCTTAGCCTAGGCGAAGTAAATAAGAGGCATGCACACTGAATGAAAAGTAATGCCGAGAATATAAGACGCAAGCGACAAAATGAGGTGGCATGTGGCGGAGGGCGAGGTCGATGTTAGGTCGTGGTCCGGTAATCCTGAAGACTGGCTAGTATGCTGGTACTGCTAGTTGTAGCCTACATCAACATGGGCCCAGGACTTCACTCTTTTAGAAAGATTAAATCTTTGCCCAGCTCATTCATTGAATCTGTGGAGCTGCACCTTTGTGGACGATCATAAATCTGATACTATGTCAAGTCGATCAATAACCGGAGGAGTCGTTACCTCAGATGGGCTGGATGTCGTAGTATTAATAGTACTCACACAGCAATCATTTGGAAATATGAAATCATAATATTTTCATATGTAAAGGATATAAGGCCACACACGAGAGCCAACGCCGCTATAGGGACGATAAGCACGTAAACAAAACATTTGAACTTATCACCGGCATCGAACGAGAAAGCATGAAGCAAATGTTTAACCAGCAAACAGTACGAGGAACTGGCGATATGTCCATATAAGAAAAAGCACAATACAACTAAGAGTCCTGCCGTTCTGCCTTCAAATATGTCGCAACTTAAACGTCGCTGATAACTGAAACACCGGTTTCGGTCGGTGTCGATAATTCATTTATTAACTTTGGAACATGGTAATAAGATATTAGAGACGTACGGTTACCTACAAATGTGCCGCCGTTAATCAGTTGGACCGACGTCGACTCCAGAAGCTCTTCCAACGTGTCGGAGGATTATCCAGGCTCATCATTGCCATCCGATCCGCATAGGCGATACCTTACGAAAGCCTATAACGAAATTGGATGGCGCTATATGTCGGCATGCAGCTCGGGAATATTCAATAAGGATATCGATATTAGAAGTAAAAACACCATAAATAGGGAACAACGATTCTTGCTTCGACTGATATCTATCTCTCTGCGGAGCGAAACCTTATGATCCTGCAGCGGGAATGGGGTAGGGGTCTTCAAAGCAGCTTCCCGAGAATTTTCCTAGTAAATCGACACAGATAACTAATCACGCGTGGTTAGCTCACATCGTTCTGTTGTCAGTTTATTTCGAAAACATTTGAATAAAGCGCTTTTGACCTTTCTGCGAAACCGATAGTTGATTCCGAGCGTATCGAAGCATAATATGTTCCAAATTTCCAGGTCGATTGGTTGCGATCCGCGAAGTTTACATGTAAGTTGGTTGTTAGTCGTGGAAGACCGAGATGGTGGTGCTATCTGAGCGCCGTGGGTGTGCCATATTGCTTTGCGTTCCACTATATGGACTTCGATCCGGATTTATAGTGAGCACAATTCTTGAGTTTGGTCTATTAATAATTATGCATTCAAATAGCTTTCATACTGCTTATGCATAGTATTCTCACTCATATCGGTAGATGACTTGATATCAACTTGATATTAGAGCTCTTAAGTCGCTGTTGACGCTCACTTAATCATTTAGGTATAGTGCGAGAACGTTTTTCGTCATTATGCAGACGTTTGGGATTCAACTGCTTACCATAAGAGTAATTGGAGTATGTTTATACCTTTAACATAATGCAATGGATACTCAGCTTCATTCCGCACTACACTAATATTTATGAGATCCGATAGACCTATTCAGGTGGTAGAATAATTCCTATCCGAATAGCTAAAAATCTTATGATTATTTTGATGATGTGCTATAGTATTATTGNNTATTTGCGATAGCTCCTGAATGTGATTCTTCACTATTATTGCTGACTAGTGTAAGTCTTTGTTACTGCTGGTCCGAGGGCGAAGGTAGGAACTAAAAAAGCGACATAAACATGTCCCTGTTCCTAATCAAGGCATAAGCTTGCAAGAAAATTGAAGTGTTGTTGATCATGGGCTTAAGGTAAACAAAATTATGGAATACCGTTTCATTTTATTTATTGAAAACAGTTAAAATTCGAAATGCGAGAGCAAAGTTTCAACTTATTATTTTCCCTGTTTCAATACATACAGTTATATAATTACTGATGCTGCTATTCAGTATCATCGAACTGTAACATTGAGATGAGGTTTTCGCGATATGAAATACAACATCAGTGCAATTTCATGATAGGAGAATTGACGAATATGACAATTCCTGTCGTAGCGAACTGGATGAAAAAAGAATACGGAATTCACCAAAAGGGGATACTCCTTTCTCGCCAATATTATTTCCCCGTCAACAATATACAAGTTGCTGTCAGGAATTTGCGGGGATCGACTTTACTTGCAGAATCAGTATGAGATTACGAATGTTTGGTGTGGTGGGAGTATTGGTTTTACTGCTGGTAAATGTTACCACAACAACACATCGTCACTTCAATTATGCAAAATATTGCGAAGCTTTATTGACTCGGGAGGATGTCAGCAGTTTTGCCCCTCACAATGTTACGGAGTATCATTGTGCAAATGCTTCGCCTTCTGTCTTTTCGATAGCTAAGTGCCAAACCAGATGCAAAGATCCGTGGGGTATTTCACAGTTTTCGTCGGCACAGTACAAGCAAGATCCGGTCAACATTGTTATGTATTTTCAAATCCGTGGGAGGAATTATTTCACAAAGATGAGTGTCACCGTGAGCTGCAGGTGTGTTGCTGCAGAGGGGAGTCAAAACGGACAATCTCCTGAAAACCAAACATCATCATCATCATCACGGCACGCCCCATGACAACTGTTGAAGGTGCAAGTCATTGCATGGGCGGCTGGTGAATCAGCGTAATATATTGCATTTGCATATCTAGCCATACGAGTTTGTTCCTGTAAACGACATCATCGAATTATCATTGAAGATTTTAGAATTANTCCGGACTTCCTCGTGATCCTGTCTCCCTAACCTATTACATTTAGGTTTATGTCCAAGAAAATATCCGGACTTTATTTACAATGCACTTTAAAATAGCTACTTGCATTTTCTCGAGTTTGCACAGAAATATGATTTTCTATAAATGTATCACGATTTCTTTCAACAGTTTAATAAAATTTCGCATTGTTACTATTTTCTTTTATTAATTGAAATACATCATATTATTACAGTTACCCTGAATTGGGAATTTTGCGAAGAGTAAAGATATATGTCAATAATATGTCGTTCTACTGTTAACAACAGACTGTTACTAGAAAGAGTAGACAATGAACGTCTGCAGGGATTTATCTGGACTATATTTAACACAACTTTCATTCGGAACATGTAGAGATCTATACGTTCTATACAATCAGTTACGTAATGTATCGCACTTTCAAATTTATCGTCTCGTTCCCGTTCAGGCTGCACTGCTGATAACAATGTTGCTCGGAAGCTAATACACATTTCTACTGTTCAGAAATGCAATTTAAAATTAATACAGTTTCAGTCGTACTTTCCAGAGCACGCCTTCACCCACCATTAGTATAAATTAAGTAGTCGTATAATCCAGAGTAATGAATATGAGGTCAATTCTTCTTGATTAATTTCAATCAAAATATAACTTTGCTAGATTTCATAAAAGGAGTTTCTCTTTCTGAGTTTCTTTCATTTCATCGTCGATATTTCTCAATTGTTGTATCCTGTACCTGTCACCAAAGCTCANATGTNTNNAAGANNCAGACTCTTGACTAACATTGTTTGAACTGAGGTATCCTACTTCCCAGTTCGTAAAAGCAAATTTCCCTCTAGTACTATGTTATGTTGACTTAGTCGTTTTGACGAGTATTTGAATTTATTAATACTGCGGTGCCGTCACGCGTTACGGATTCAAATAAGCTGTAGTAGCGACAGTCTTGTATTTTAAATTCGCAATTGAAATGTCTCGAGTTTGATGTACAAATAATCAATTACTTTCAATATAAATCTGCATTTTGGAGGTACGAAACATCAACGTCGCACCAAACAGTATTTTGATATTGCCAAATTTATTTCACCCCAAGCTTTTTGACGGATTAAGGAGCACACGTCAGTAAATGAAAAAAATGAAAAGGAATGAAACGATGTTGTCGATCTGACGTGATAGTGACAAGTAAACAAGAAAAATTCGCCTTTGAAAATATCCGAAAAGCAACATAACACTAATAAAATATCCCCCTAATATACATGTTTTTTTTTTGTCGACGGAGGATCCGCTGTTGTAGCTTTATAATGGTTGATTAAAGAATCCTTAAATGAATATGCTAGCGACCATGAGCAGCTATGGAAAACTGATTGCTGCTATAATATATGACACAGACAGGGTGCTACAGCAGGTGTGTAAGACGACAGAATTTCAAGTTGTAATATCATCATGGTCGCGCATGTTATTAAGAGATTTTGAGGACGGGGAAGTGACATCACTCTGCGATATTCTAATTTGACTTGGAACTCTACTCTGACTCTGACTCTATTGATTGTATCTCAGCATCGGAAAACGTGTGTACAAGGATACAAATATTCTAAGACGATATTTTTGTCAAAAGTAGTGATCGACCCACCCAATGGTCACAAAGCGCTATGAAATAGTCACGGTTCAGAAATACGAAATAATATTGAATCGGTAACAGTATCAGTATCATGTTTATTAAGAATTTTACAATTTGAAAACACAACAAAACTGCGATACAGTGACTTGACTCGAATCGGCGTTTCAAAAATGCGGATTGACTCGTGACTCGAAGCAAAAATGTCGAGTCAATTTCAAGTCATCGAGAAGTTCGTGTTGTCTAAGTTGTTGTACCTTTCCGCAAATTTTCTCGACACGCTAATATGACCTGGGTGAGCATTGAGCAACCATTCATTCAACAATTGCGCAACGGGGTTTTACTGAGCCTCCGTCGGTATGTCACAGATATATTGACCGCGAACCAAGTGATTAGGGCTTTACGTTGTCGTAGACTGGTATAAATTTAGCTATAACAGTGTATTTCTGTTCCACAGAGTGCTCAGTGATCACATTAACGAAGCTCTTGTATGATTGAAATCGGACTGATATAATGTAGTTCAGGGGTGTCAAACATACGGCCCGCAGGCCGCATCCGGCCCGCCAGACAATTTTATCTGACCCGCGAAGCGATTCTGAGTAGATTGAAAAATTCCTATATTATCCAGCACATTAGTAATAACAAATGTTGATATGTTTTTCAGGAAATAAATCCATCAAATATTACACCGACCCAGCAAATGTTGAGCATGTTCATTGTTCAATGTTCATAGACCACATTGTAACTACCCGGTTCCACTGTAGTTACCATTAGGAACAGCACGGTGACATTGAAACCCCCATTCGACAAGGCAAAAATTGCACAATGAGTTCAGAGTTTTATGGTAGCTATTCACAGGAGTGAGCGTGCCAATTCGGTCCCGTAATATGCAGTTTATATGGAAAATATCTTAGTTACACAAATAGGTAATTGATGGATCTATGGTCGCACTGCTGTGTCACATCCGACCCAACTGGTCCCCGGACTTAAGAGAAACCCGATTCCTAATTTAATAATAATAAACCAAATTCCAACGTCCGCGTTTACAGTTAAATATCTTAGATTTCTCACAACGCATGAGCATGGGCATGCACATGGATAACACCAGATTACGATTAAAGCAAGTGAGTTTTAGCATATAAATAGGCCAAGTTATATCATCGATAGCGCCACTGTTTTATCGGTCTTCAACTAGGTTCCTGGGGGTACAGAATTTGAATATTGCCACGAACAACACATTCATATTCGCAATTTATTCACTCTAAAGCTTTTCAACTGACACTCATCGGTGGCGGCCGTCAGAGTAAATACGGAGATTGCAATTCGATTGAATGTGTTGTTCGTTGCGGTATTTAACTATGTTCAACCGGGAAATCATCGTATTTTTGCCTATTCTGTTATTCGCGAATAAAGGGTGTTGCGATATGCTAGAATTACATCCATATGATCGCGCGTATTATCTATATATGCTTGATGATAAAATATTTAAGGGAAAAGCAAGGGCACGAGGAAACATTTTGGAATCAGTTGACTGGTCCGGCCCGCGAGCGGTTAGAAGGCTTGAATCCGGCCCGTAACGCAATTTGAGTTTGACACCCCAGCTGTCGTTCATATACATTTGTCACAGCAACGGCTGTCCCGATTTACATTCTTTCACAGTCAGTCCGATTCAGCCAGATATGCCCGAGATTATACTTGGTTTTTCAAATGGAGATGCTAGCTATTGTGGATAATAATCAATCATGGCGGTCGAACCGATAAATATGTCATTCTGTCAGATTGTCTCAGTGTTCTGGAC
>ATSW01013777.1:0-14259 GCA_000444245.1 Botryllus schlosseri | reverse complement strand
AGTCTTGTTTGCAATTTTACCTAATTCGGTTCGCTCCTATCGGACGACTAAAAAAGGCTATCAACATTCCAGTTGCCCGCGCAATGGTTTGTAAATATCATGTGTCCATTTGGCCATAAAAGTTGCCCACCCCTGATATAGATAAAATTAGACATCACTTGCAAATTACAACTCAGTTGCACAGGGTCTGAGAATCGCAATATGCGTTTTCGCGATGCAGTCAAAATTGATGCAATTGTTACAATTATACCATGATACTGTGACAGAGCAAATGCGTCGACTGGTTTTGTAAAATTGTAAAAATGATGTAAATATGACCAAACGATGCTTCCCACTTGACAAAATTATAAATATTTGTAGTGTAGCTTAGCTATTTCGGTCGAACTAATGATTGAGAAAGACTGCAAGTCCAAATCCTTGAATACTTGATTAAGTACATGTAGTCTAGACATAGGCTATGGTCTTTGACTACTTAACTAAATTCATGGATTGACTACTTAACTAAATTCAGGGATAAATAGAACTATATATCCCTGACTAAATTCCATTTATGACCAATGACTATTAGTAGTAAGATTGTGTGTGCTTGTAATCAGGATAGTGTGCAATGACAAAATTAGTTAGTTCAATCTCTTTATTAGTTGCTGACTCATACACAATAGCTACACTTGGATTTTTTATCTACATTTTTATTATACAGGATTGGATATCTGCCATATTTGAATGATTCATACATTTTAGGATATTAGAGAGTCCATGTTATAAAAACTTGAAAAAGGAAGGATATTTAGCAAATCTTTTTTTCATGTTAATTGCATAGTGGATAATTCGAGCTGTGCCACAATGAAACAATTTAGCATGCCACCGTTAAGTATATATTTGCATATGTTTAATGGTTGTATGATACTCGACAATGTGGCATATAATTTTCGAAGTAAATTGGTAACAATGCTGGAGTCGGAGTCGGTACGTTTAAGGACCCAGGAGTTGGAGTCGGAGTCGGTACGTTTAAAGACTCAAGAGTCGGAGTCGGTTTATTGAAAATGTGTGGAGTCGGAGCCGGAGTCGGTGGTAAAATTTACCGACTCCACAGCCCTGATCCAAATACCAGGTCTAATATCAGTTCAGTTCGGTTTATTAGCATTTTTTATCGGTTCAGTAGACCACACAAATTGCTTTTAGGGGAAGACGGCGATTATTTATTGCTATGTCCACAAAGCAGGGGTAGCATAGCAGAGATGCGGTACTTAGCTTAAATTTTTCTTCGGATGGTGTCATCGCATAGTAGTGGACAATGTTGGACTGGAAATCATTTCACTGCATGATGTACCGCGCGCTCACTGCTCAAGTGCTCATGCTCACGCATCGTGTACTGTTTCTTTGAGATTCACTGTGTGCTGCCATACAAACAATGTATTCGATATATTTAAGAGCATGGCGCTGTTATGTAGGCTACTGATAACCTAAACACATAAACAGCCGAAGTCAGTCAATACTCAATAATGCCAGTATGCGGCGTGTTGGTTTTTAACAGTTATGTCAAACAAAACATTTATTTCGGATAGCTACGTCACACAGTTCCGGACGAATAGCCTGGACTATGGCTGCGGGCCACTGCCTTGCTTTAACTTGGAAAATCATCGCTGCTCACTTGTTATATCAGGCAAAACGTACTGTGATTGGGCCCCGTGGATATACTCAGCTATATCACAGCCATTATCACTACTGTGGATATACTCGGAACTCGCCTATCGCAGCTACATCACTACATGAGATATGAATGGCAACACAGTGTGTTGTTATGGTTATTCGTACATCGTGTCTGGGGTGAGTTCGGACTGTGTTGCAACTCGGACAATTGTGTCGTGGGGTTGTTCGAACCTCATCTCCACATCCACAGTAGTGGATCATTTCAAAAAATGCACCGAGATTCCATGCGGGTGCGATAGTTCAGTATATCCACGCCCCACCTCCAATATTACAAGCTTTCATTATTGAATTCGAATATTGTTGCAGACTTGCGGTGAGATCAAAGTATAGCTTACAACCTTTATCCATTTTCCGCATTTGAGAAAATTAACTTCATGTAGTTTTCATTTTCTTGCGACCATATGTTGGACATGATTAAGTTGGAAACGATGTGACAAACATAAACTTTAAACATGGCCGGGGCGTAGCCAGTCAAGATAAAAACGGGGATACGAAAAGAAAAACAGAGGGGGGTATATTTTCAAGAATGGAGAATGCTTCGAAAATGATGTTACAAATTCTAACCGATTCAACACTTTAAATGTACGCACGAATGCAGATTTTCCAAAGGGTAAAATGATCTTGTGTTGGTGACTTCATCATTCGCATATATAGAACCCAGTTGTGCAATTTAAATGTAACACCACAAACTGTTAGCTGCTAAGATAACAGCAGGAAGCAAGACAGAGACATATCTTGACCTTGATTACCAAAGCGAGGTTCATTGTCAAGAAAGAGAATGCAGATCATAATTATTACCGCGTAACTGGAGGTCTCTTCATTTTGTATCAATTTTTCAGCTTGTTGTAGCACATGATCTGGATGAATTTTGTTTTAAATCAATATGATATCTACTGTCTGCTAAGATGGTATGGTATTTTCGGTGTGTGAAAACCAATTAACGCTCAAGCTTGTGTGATACAATCATGAATAACAGCTCAGGCTCGCAATCCAAAAAGCATTCCCAAATGCGTTTTGTTGCAAAAGTGACAATTGCAAATTGTCTATGCCATGACTATAACTTCTCGTCATTACCACATAACATCGAGCAATGATAGCAATATCAATCACGCTTCGCAAGTCATGGAGCGACTTCATTTTCCTAGCCTCCTATGTTTAACTGCTAGCCAAGTGTGTTAAGACATGACAATGAGCAGATGCCCCGGAGGCCCGAGATACCAAAAGACTGGAAATTTGTAAACCAGCGCAACAACCGAACTAAATCATTGCAAATTGGATCAATGCGTGACATATTCCGCATCAGACATTTGAAACAGTAGACCTACAATCTGTTATGGCACTATAAGGATCTACTGTCTCCTGTCCTTCTGTGAAA
The DNA here is from genome assembly GCA_000444245.1 of Botryllus schlosseri. Classification (NCBI taxonomy): domain Eukaryota; kingdom Metazoa; phylum Chordata; class Ascidiacea; order Stolidobranchia; family Styelidae; genus Botryllus; species Botryllus schlosseri. Next base: position 11,174 of record ATSW01013777.1, on the reverse strand, counting down.
ACGCTCATTGGGCATCTAACCGCGAATGAGCAATTATGCTAAGATATACCAGAGCTTGGAAACGGGCGATAATGGACACCGATTACCTCCACTGTCTGCGCCCGAACATGGTCTAAACATAACCGAAAAAATGAATATTTATAAAATCTTGATTTTCTATCGGTTTGAAAAATGGATCTCAAAATTTGGGAAGTGCAAATAAGCTACTTTGATTTCATCGTTATGATGTGAAGTGAGCAGAGACGGTCATTAACGAAGTACTTTTACTTCTCAAAGTACTCCAAGTAGGTTTCGCCTGCTTACTCAAATGTTTAGGATTTCATACTATACTTGTAAAGTTTTCTAGGAAAAACTAGGCCTATAGAATACTTACTTTTTGACAAACTTAGGAATAGTTGAATAGAAATTTACGACATTACTTGTAGGCTACTTCTAAATGTATACCAACTGTCAGTGCCTTGACCATCTCTGGAAGTGAGTAAGTTCCGATAATGTACCATTCATAAATTAAAAACAAATCTAGCACAAGGCCACAAGATCAGAGCTGGTCAGAGTAGTGATTGTAGTTAACTCAAGATAGCCGTCTATTTCTTCTCAATTAGCGGTAGCAATTTATGAGCAAGTAAAAAAGTCAGTATTCTAGGCCTAGTTTTGCCTTGAAAACTGAAAATTGTTGAATAGAATTGACGGTAGTCTAAAATTCTAGTAATTTAAGTAGGCAGAATCTACTTGAAGTACACTTCTAAACGTAGCAGTACTTAGCTCGTCGCAAAAGTCTCCAATTTGTGGCATTTTCTTCTCACAGCTATGAGTAAACTGAACGGGACTGATATCCGTGTTTTGTAACCTTACCACTTATTCCTTTTCAGTTACCAAGGAAGATATTATGAACGGGACCATGCCAGGCGTGACTATCCTGACAGGAGGTGGGCTGCATAAATTTATAGAATTGTAGTAAGCTGGCAATGCGTCGTTACTCGGGTTGGGCAAAATCGAGTGCCTGACCGACTCGATAGTATGACATACAAGTATGAAAGATATGGAATGCTCAAATAGGTGCCTTTTATGCGTCCAGTAAGAATATAACGTCGGTTCTACATCATGTCAAAGATGATTTGCTACATTTTCAAATATGCCCATTTCATTGCGATTTGTGACAGTGCTGTTGGTTGATTTTGACTTGGCGGAAATATAATTCCAGCAACGTGTGTAGCTTTGTAGCACATCTTTCGGATGCTGCGATATGACAAATCGAGGTTTCAAGGCTTCCACAGTGGAAAATAGTATGGAAACTAAAAAGTATCAGTCTCATTGATAAATCAACTCTTGGTGTATCATTTCAGTAGGCCTACTCGAAGCAATCATCTTTTACTACTCGACTCGAATCATTACAATTTATGCTCGACTCATTGTGCCCTAATCATGAATTGCTTTATCGGAGATTTGCTACATTTCTGTCTGGTTCAACTCAAGGCCTTGAATTTCAGACAGAATTGGGATCGGGGAACGCGGCCAACGCCTTATGATCGACGCTCGAATGGCTATCGCGATACCAGGAGAGTTCGGGAAAACTACAGGACTTCTAGAAATGGCCAATTCGATAACTACTCCAAATCGGACAGATATTCTTCAAGGAGAAACTTCGATAACTATTCGAAACCTGGGCGGTATTCATCAAGGGGCCGTTCCTCTTACAGAGGTTGTGATTGAATAGTATTCTTTGGATGACACTCGCCAGCAACTAGTACAGAATTGGAAAGAATATTGTATGTCAACAATCGTTTCACCAATTAAGACATGAAAATTCAAAACAGATGGCTCAACATACCATTTTTATTTTTAGATTTTAATCAAACTCCTTCTGTTGGTACCAACTAGATTTTTCATTAAAGTCTAATCAAATAGCTGGTTCACAACATCCATTGTAACAGAATAAATATTCTTCTGTTACAATGGATGTTGTATTGAAAGCTAAAGTCTAATCCAAGGCACATAAATCTGTCATCTCAATAATTTTCCGCACAAATGTGGTGATACGGTTGTTGATATACAAAGTTTATTTTAATGTTCTACTGACAATTACCCTGGCCGAAAATATTCTGGATCATTTCAGTACCAATACATTATTCAGTTGTATATTGAAGAGTCCCTTGAGTTGTTATGATATTTTTAAATATCATCTTGACTCTACGTGTTTCCATACTGCAATGCATTCACGGCACGGCAGTTACATGGAATATGATGATGACTCCTGTTTCAGGTCACCAATCGAGAGGTCGCGGGAGAGAACACAGAGGCAGGATTGAGAACGATCCGGATGATGAGGAATACATGAGGAAGAGGCAAGAGGTAAACTTAGTGAATGTCACTAATTTCAAAAATGCAAGCCAACTATATCAATATCGGATACTATGTTCATTCTACCAAAAATTATGTCATCATTCATTTACGTAACATCAATGTCAGCAACTATATAAACCAGTGGTCAGCAACCTATGGCTTTTTAGCAATATATGGCTCTTTGACAAATTTTTAATTTTGTACTCAATTTATCAATATTTCATGAACTTGTTAGTAAATTTTCATGATAGCCCGAACAATGATTCTCGGTGGCAGCATAAATATGTCTTTGAGAGATCAAGACAGTGGGGTAACCAGCTAGCAAAATGTAATGACTTTGAATCATCACTTATACTTCGAAATCCAATTTGACTTGAATTGTGACTTGACTCGTGACTTGACTCGAGTCAAAATCTGCAATGGCTTGTGACTCGAAGGTAGCGACTTGATCCCAACACTGCTATGTATACTACGGGTTTAGGGAATTCTTATGTCGCCGAATAGACCCTATTCTTTGAGATATTTCACATTTTTGTTGGGATTAGTGCTCAAATATGCAAAATTTAGCATAGATAAATTTCACTTTATATACTACAACTTCGATGAGTTCACATCTGTCTCTTCAAGTGTGCGCATACAGTATTATTCTATTTCTGAAGCGATATCATTTAGGACGCAATTGTTAACACAGAGAGCCTTCTATACGCGCGTCTTGTTTCATGTGAAAATCAAGCCAAAATTATGATATTAGGCCATAGGCGCCGAACGCTAATTTTCCTTAGGTATGCGAGTTCGATGACGTCACAAAGGAATGACGTCATGATCTGACGGAATTGATAGTTAGGGTTAATATAGCATCAATTCATGAGGGTTAAGTGCATGCATAAATGCTAGGGTTGTCCAAAATTTGGAAAATCTTACAAATCCCCCGTTGTAATGTCTTATTCTATAGATTATTGATAAAAAACGACACTGAGCCTGAAAGAAGCTCACAGGAAGGCCGTTAAGATTTCGTGCAAAGCGTTTGAAAGTAGCTGCCGAAGAACGGGCGTGCCACCGACCATAGAACGGCGAGAAGACTAGTAGTCACGAAACCACGGCTCTTGATTGGCTTATCGGCTATGCTTCAATGACCACGACAGCAGCAGCTTGTTGATTAGGTGATCAAGGAGTCTGCTACCGGCGGCGATTCTGAAAGCGTATTGTATGTAGGCTGACGGATAACGATTTATGATTGATTCAGGGTATGTTGAGGTACGAAATACATGATGAACAAACAACAGCTGCTTCAAAAAAAACGTCTAAAGCATGACCGCTTTATTGTGAAGGAAGCCGCCGTAGCCTATGCCTTGTTTTCAACGAGGGAAAGCATAGGCGCTTATGCAAGTGGCGACGGATTCCTAGTTTCAGAAAGGATATATAAGTATTGAATACATATATAAAGCTTAGAAATGACACTATAATTTGTGTGATCTTATTGGGCTCAGGTTGTAGTACATAGTTGAAGTTTTGAAAGCTCTAAGGATCGACTGAATCAGCGGGTTATGTTGGGCACTTGTCAGATGCTTCCATCAAACTGTATTCACTTGCAAGTGTTGTCAAAGTCCTTGATGATAACGCAGAAAAGAGGTGTAAAACTGAGCACAGACAGACTATGCTTGATATGATATACAAACTATGCTGGTTNCTNTGCACTATNCAGCATTGTCTGTGCTTACCTTTACACCCCTTTTCTGCGCGATTATTAAGGACTTTGACATAACATATCCAGCATAGTATGTGCTCACCTTTACNCCNCTTTTCTGCGTTATCATCAAGGACTTTGACAACACTTGCAAGTGAATACAGTTTGATGNAAGCATCTGACAAGTGNNAAGCATAACCCNCTGATTCAGCCGATCCTTAGANCTTTCAAAACTTCAACTATGTACTACAACCNGAGCCCAATAAGATCACACAAATTATAGTGTCATTNTTAAGCTTTATATTNGTATTCAATAATGATATATCCTTTCTGAAACGAGGAATCCGTCGCCACTTGCATAAGCGCCTATGCTTTCCCTCGTTGAAAACAAGGCATATAGGCTACGGCGGTTTCTTTCACAATATAGCAGTCATGCTTTAGACGTTTTTGTGAAGCAGCTGTTGTTTGTTCATCATGTATTTCGTACCTCAACATACCCTGAATCAATCATAAATCGTTATCTGTCAGCCTACATACAATACGCTTTCAGAATCGCCGCCGGTAGCAGACTCCTTGATCACCTAATCAACAAGCTGCTGCTGTCGTGGTCATTGAAGCATAGCCGATAAGCCAATCAAGAGCCGTGGTTTCGTGACTACTAGTCTTCTCGCCGTTCTATGGTCGGTGGCACGCCCGTTCTTCGGCAGCTACTTTCAAACGCTTTGCACGAAATCTTAACGGCCTTCCTGTGAGCTTCTTTCAGGCTCAGTATCGTTTTTTATTAATAATCTATAGAATAAGACATTACAACTGAGGATTTGTAAGATTTTCCAAATTTTGGACAACCCTAATAAATGCCGATTATGCAATATCTTCGTCTTAACAAACTTGCGCGTATGATAAGCTTGTCAACGAGTCCGGAAGTGCTGTCAATTAGCGAGTCCCTGATCACTAGCGAACAATTAAATACGCCGCTTATCACCGCGTATTACGTAACCTCCGCGACGATTTGCGCAAGGCAAAATGTCTGAGTTGTTATGGAATCTGTTCTATAATGGCACCAATTTCAGGTTGTTCAAACCTCTCTCGTCTTTTACAACTCAAGCCTTGACAGTTGACACATATATTCTGATGGTTATGTTTAGGTATTAGCGGAATGCACTTACGCATGCACGGCGCACTCACAATCGCACATGTCTGCGGAGATTCGATGTCATTCAGTTCAGCGATGTCACTCTTTAATTACAATCGCTAACCAGCAATCACCTAACGGCATTGTCACCAAGCCATCGAGAGATTGGAGCCAACGCATGCTAGGCTCGAGAGATCGGAGCCAACGCATGCTATTCTAGGCGCTAGACGCGATAGTTGGCCAGCGATTATATCTTTTGTACCAGGCCTGTCGCGGATGCGATTGTGTAGGCAAGCGATAATATCGTGTGCGCCAATGCAGATGCGATAGTGCAGGCAGCGATGGTACAGTTCGCACCGGGCCTACTGCTGATGTGATTGTTCAAGCGAGTGAAACTAGGCTTGTTGGAGACGCGATAAATCAGGCAAGCGTCCTAAGCGATGATCATCGAGCGCGCGGCAATCAATGACATAACTTCGTGCGTTACATTGTGCACAGACGAATCTCGCTAATTGGCAACGCGCTTATCGCTAATTGGCCGCGCGCAGCGGGTTACCTCGCTCACATAAGCGGCAGCAGGTAATGTAAACGGAAATACATTGTGATTCGTTCTGAATAACACAATCGGGGTTTATGCCGATGCATGCCAAACCGAATTCTAGGTATGCCGTATACCTAAAAAATGTCTAGTTCAATATTAGCGGTAAACAAAATATTTTTGCAAATCAAAAAAAGGTGCCGTCAAAGCCCAAACACTACATTCAGTAACGCTCAAAGTTCAGTTAGTAAGCTGTCAAAGCACGCTAATCAATCATATACCTCCATTTTCAGTAAAAGCCCTTCGATGTCTTTACAGTGAAAAAGGTTGAAGCACAGAAATAATTCTTTCTCTCCTGTATGGTAAAATGTTATTCAAGCTCCAGTTCGAGGGCAGTTTTTGTCTTAGAGTCGGGTACTTCCTCAGAGTGAGGCACAGATCGCAGAGAAGATTCTAAATCTGTGTAAGTCCGAGTATTCTACTTATGACGATTAAATTAAATAAATAATAAATATCGATATCTCAAAAAGTAGAGCCAATTCATAGAAACAGATGTCATTTTCGGTGTCAGCAGCCCAAACATACCTAATACCATTAAAATGTCTTTGACACTAAAAAAAAGTTTTTATTGTTGGCCAGTGTAATCATTGACGGTTTCACAATGGTTTGACAATTTTCCATCGCTCATACCTGACGACATGTGAGGCACTGCCTCACTCGCCTCCCTTAACCCCACGTCACTGATGTATCATATTCTAGCAGTGGGTATGTACTGCTGTAGTGACCATATTTGGTTCCGGGTTGCCATATTTTGTAAATCTTAAAAGAGGACACTTTTTCAAAATATTTGAACTTGTTCCGGAGGAAAATCCTTAAAAAGTGGCAAATTTTTCCCACTTCGTGGTCGGTTGACTAAAAAAAAGTCAACTTTCCGGCTCAGCTCCCGAAATACCGGTCGGAGGTATTTCAGTCGAATTTGGCCCGGTATTTAACCAAAATTCTCAAAATAAAAAACATTTGATCGTCCTCCGAGGACACTTTCAAAAACCCACATATTTGTGCTACCAATATGTCACAAATTGTAAATTGTGCCTGACAGTTGATTGACATGTATGGCTTTCTGGGTGTTACAATTGGAAATATTGGGTCAATATGACTCTAAGGTCGAAAAAGGTTCCCGACCCCTGATATAGACTCCACAAAGAATTAATATTCTACTTGAGTAAATCAATTTCGGATACTATGCCGACTGCCATGGAATATAATATACAAACAGACATTAGCGCCGTATCTCTCGTGTCAAAAGAGTTGGCGGCATCGATGCTACTTGAGTAGAATTGTTAGCGACATTAACAAAATAGATACATCCGGTGAAAAGTGCATCTGACAAATTTTGAATATTCGTCCCTCTGAACAGATTTGCACAACTAGAAAATTTTCAGCTTTTCTAAATTATATTAGAATTATAGCTACGGTATATAGTTTTTAAATTAGACTAAGATTAGGTGATAGCTTCGCAGTTTTTTTCGAATTAGATCGGAATTATAGCTACACAGGTTTTTCCAAACTAGATCATAATTAGAATGGCAGAATTCGCAAAAACTTATAAATTGTTCAGCTCATATCAAACCAAAGCTCATTCTCAAGGATAAAGCCCATGTCCGTGTCTGTACACTGGGCTCAGATCGTTCCGCACAATACAGTTCTCCTACGGCATTTACAAGAAGACCAGAAACTTGTTTAGAATTAGATTACCGGCGGCAGTTGGCTCTAATTAGTCAATTAGATAATTCTAGTTGACCAAGTCTGCCTTTAAATGTTAGGTTCTGAACGCTCGAAGGGCGGAAGAAGAAAACTATGTGCCTGAAGAAATCAACTTTGATGAGTTATCAGCAATGGGGCTGCCGGCTGGATTTGGTGCCCCCCACGATAAGGAGAAAAATGCGGCAGAACATACCTCATCTGCACGCAACACTGCTCCATCGAACGACCCATCTGGGGCATCATGACAAATGTGAACGAAATGCTAAGGAATCGGCACGCTGTCGTAGAACTGAGCGACTGCTGCAGCCCGGGTTGTACTGACTCAACTAAAGTCACCTTCCTTAATATGGAAAATGACTCGGCATGAGTCGCTTTCTGTATTGTATTGACTCGACTTGTACTCGAGTCACTGCGGAGTGCGTATGACTCGAGACATTCAATATAACGAGCTTAGCTCATACATCTATTTTGATAACCTTTCTTGGATGTAATCTCTTTTTACCTGTTTGAACAAACATGTAAAGAGTGAGAAAAATAGAAGTATTCAATGAATGTGACTCGTTTGATATCACACAAGAGCTGTGAAAAAGTGACTTGAACACAGGGTTGTTATGATCCATCCAAGTTGTAATTATCTAGTGACTCGACTTGTACTCGCGTCATTGCGCATCTTGAGACTTGGACGGCCAAGACAGGAGTTTTGTTGGAACTTGGAAGAACAGTAAGCCACCACATGATATTTCACCTTTTGGTACTGGTATTTGCAAAATAGGGCCGTTAAGTGGAAAGTGAGGATAATTAATATCTAGGCCTGTCATGACTGAGAGAGGTCTTCACTATTGCCCAATGGCCAAGAATAGTCCTCAAATTATGGATTGAATTCGAAAATGACTTGGACTCAAGTCTCATCACTGTGACCGGACTCGAATCATGGAACCCTGACTTGACTCAGTGGTGAATTGAAATGACTTGGGTTACCATCCTCATTCCTCGTTGAACATGACGTGAAGCCCAGACTGAACAATTGAACATGAATCACTATGACTTGACTCGGTAATAAATTGAAAATGACTCGAGTCAGAACTCTTAATGCAAGACTTGTATCTTGGTTACAAACCAGGCTACAACCAAATCATTATGGTGTTATAGTATTTTACTTGAAAAGGACGGAACAGGCACGGTTTGCACATAAAATTCACATTGCTCTATATAAGAAATCTGGACTCTTCGGCAACAACGGTATCTCATATTTTGAATCGACCAAACGCGGCATAATTCCTGATGTCCGTGGAATTGGATGCCTTCCGAGTTTTTTGATTGAATTCGATTTTCTGCCGTTCCTCTTGTTTTCTTCAGAGATTGCTGTTATTTTTCCTAAATGGTTCTTTTTGGGTTTTAACGGCGGCAGAAACACATCAAATCTGTCTTTTTTATCGCTAAACGGTTTGTAAAGATTGGATGGCGGAAATGGTAATTCTGGTTCACTGAGCACATTCAGGCTTGTTTCAGAAGTCTCAACATCACCGTCCAGGCATTCAGTAAATTGCGCTGATTCATTTGGAAGCTGTGATTGAAAAAACTTTGAAAGTCGATCGGGCGAAGAGCGCGGTTCCGATTTCGTTTGAATAAATTCATGCAGAGATTTTTCGATAGATTTTCGTTGATTTGCAAATTTTGTGTGCTCTCCTTGAAAACATGGGAAAAATGGGTTGCCGTGATGGTATTTCAACGTTTTGTCCCCGCCTTTACGATACTGGAGTGCGATTTTCGCAATTCCGCTGTCTTCGATATTCATGGAAGAAAATGTACTGGTCTCGTTGAAAGGGAGTAGGACGCGATTCAAAGGAGGCACTTGAACCTTTGTTCTAATACGACGTGGTAACGACAGTACTTCAAGTCGGTGTAGATGGATTCTACTTCGTTTATTTCTCTTTGGGTCTAGTAAGTCATTGAAGGTATCTTCCCCACTTTTGCTGTTTTCAACACATTTTTCAGGCATGTTCAACTTTGATTTAATGTTACACAAGGAAGTTGCAGCTGTTGAATAAATCAATGCTACTAGTTCACGAGAATCACAGTCTTTCCATCTGCCGACTTCATCTGGGCTTACAGGGTTTTTGTCTTCTGTGTAGTGCAATGTTCTTAGTTTTGACACAAGTTCCAACTCACGTTTACACTGATGATGTAGTTCTGTTTCTGTGTCACCGGTTTCCTTCATGGTGATGACAAGGCTTCTTGCTTTCTATTGGAAGGAATCTATAAGGCAATTCATGTCTGAGACATGTCGGTGTTCTACTCCGGCTACTGATATCTAAATATAGACTGACAGTACGAGCTAACCAGGTTCCTTCTTCTGTTGAATACAAATGGAATGAGAGTGTGAAGTTAAAAGACCACTGTGATTCTATTAGAATTTTTGGCCGAAATCGGTGATCGGGTGAATCATGGAAATATACTCGGGTGTCATTACGTTTTGTGCTTTGGAAATTACATCGGCATATTCGGGAACCTCTTGCCATACTGTTTCTTGGTGATGTATTCAACGACAAATGCATGTAAACGACGGTTTTCGGGTGTATTTCCGGGTATAATGACGAAAGAACAATTTTAAGAANACGAATGGATACCTACTACGCAGCCGTTTGACTGAATATTTTGTAGAGAAATCGTCAGAAATGTATCGATGATAACGCTCAGCAGACCATGTCTATCGACAATCCTTGGGGTATAAATAAAATATTTCGAAGAGTGCGAGAATGGTTTGACACCGGCGGCAGCTATAAAGAATCATCATTTTGCCGAATATATGATCACGGCGAATAGTAGAACACTTTTTAAAAAGATTTAGGCTCCGGACTCTACAGTCTACATATATCTCATTAGAATCGAATTGAAATCGGACATTTTCAAAATTTCGGTAATCCGGACACAATTATGGCCCCAGATCGACCCTTGGGACGTCAACTTGAATAATAATTTTGGTATTGATTGAATCGGCTAGACTAGTATCATCCATTTCAAAAAGAATTAGGCTTCGGACTCTACATATATCTTATTAGAATCTAATTGAAATCGGACATTTTCGAAATTTTGATAATCCGGACACANTTATGGCCCCAGTTNGACCCTTGGGACGTCGACTTGAATAATAATTTTGGTCTCGNTAGAAGCGGCCAGANTAGTAGAATCNATTTCNAAANNAATTAGGCTTCGGACTCTACATATATCTCATTAGAATCGAATTGAAATCGGACATNTTCGAAATTTCGATAATCCGGACACAATTATGGCCCCAGATCGACCCTTGGGACGTCGACTTGAATAATAATTTTGGTATTGATGGAATCGGCTAGACTAGTAGAATCNATTTCAAAAAGAATTANGCTTCGGACTCTANATATNTNTCATTAGAATCGAATTGAAATCGGACATTTNCGAAATTTNGATAATCCGGACACAATTATGGCCCCAGTTNGACCCNTGGGACGTCGACTTGAATAATAATTTTGGTCTCGNTAGAAGCGGCCAGACTAGTAGAATCCATTTCGAAAAGAATTAGGCTTCGGACTCTACATATATCTCATTAGAATCGAATTGAAAATGGACATATGGCTAATTCCATTATAATTTAGCAAATTTTTTGAGATTTGTAATGCATACTCTCAGAATTGTCCAATATTTACATATGTTGTTCTTTTTTTAATTCCAAGTTTATT
>ATSW01013776.1:0-15217 GCA_000444245.1 Botryllus schlosseri | reverse complement strand
GAGCCCGCTATGATATGGGGAGGGCGCCATATTATTTTCAGACAAGCTGCGCCGAGGTAACAAAAACTAAAGAGCCACTGCTCTATATCTCATGGGACGTACGTTTGAACCAGGACTCGGTCCTCCGTTTACGCCAGTCTCCAAGATTTCAGAGTCCACGGGAGGATATTTATGATCGTTTTTTTCCACTCATTTGTACGCACTACTTCTTAGATAGCTTTGTTTTCACAGTTCGTTGTATTAAGGAGGGGGGCAAAGTAGTCGAGAAAGCTACTAAAGTAGAAGTAGTGGTTATAAAAACAGCTCAAAATTGAATTTGCTCGCTTTTAAAACTGAAGTCCTCTGAACTGACACGCGGATGGGGCGTCGACACCTGTGTGAAAAGATATGGGTCAATGTTTTCCGCTACGAAATCCTGGCCTGTATGCAAAATTTGTCCGTTCACATATATAAAAATGAGCTGTCCGGGAGAATTGCAACAGATTTTGAACAAAACTTCCAATGATCTGCTGAACAACTGCAATCAGCACTGGCCTAGAGTGAACTACGATTAACATGTCATTCTTGACGCTTCAATCTCCATGAATATATCGTGTGCACTGTGCATCTTCGAAAATGAGAAGTTAGGTTAATTCTAGATCAGAACGCAAGGACGGTCACGTTCACGAACGAGACGACCACATCGAGCAGCCCCTGAATTTATTGGCAGAAAGTCTCTTATTGCAAAAAAACGTCTACTTGACAAACTGTACATAGTGAACAGGCGCAAAATATGGCGAAGTAGAACAAATTTAGATTTACTTGTCGAGGAGACTATTTGAGTACTTCGTTACTGACCACCTCTGTATTTCACATCGTACCGTTGACACAAATTGCAATTCACCGGAGTTTTTCAAGTTGACAAATTCAACGTCTCTGCTATAGATTCACAAGTGGTAACCCCGTTCGACTTTTCAAAAACAGCACAGTTGTAAAGTGATTCCCACCACATCCCAAGTTCAGGAATATCTAGTTCTAGATATCTCAACAATTGAAGAATATTTGGCCTACACCTGAAACGATATCATTGTCCGCTATGCATTCACGTTGTCTCGGCCGGAGTAGCTTATACAACCAGATCTCAGTATTACCCTATTGTGAATTTTTTCTAAAGTACTTCATGCTGTTAAAGATTTTGTTTATTCAACTTGGATTTTCACATTGCCAACCTCTATGAACTGGTTTCAATAATATAAACGGTAAGAAGGCAGTTGGATGTAATAAAACCTAATATTACCTTTAATGTGAGCGTTAGTAAAGAAGTGATCTTTGAGATGACAGCATCGGACCTCGGGAAATCTAATGACAAGCACAGGTCAAGTACCTGATACTAAATTCATATTTCTATATATGTATTTAATTTAAGACTGCAGAATATCGCCGGTAGTATCATTTGAAAAGTGGGCAGGGCATAGAGTCACGAGTGGGATGAACCCTCTTTCAATTCATTCCGAATGCTGATAATAATTGCAAGGCTCAGTCCATACAGATATGCCAACAACACATCAACTATGCCACTGTATACTTTCTATGTGGTCAAGCGACATTAGAATGATCTAATGCAAAATGCTCAACAATCCAACTATAAAACTTCACAACACATAATTCAAAAGACTTTCATACATAAGGTTCAAGACATAGCAGTTCTGTACTCGGTAAAGACAATGCTACAACTGGGCCAACATTCCTGCAAGTATCCCAAGGCCTCTATCGCATGCGCTTGAGCACAAAATTACATGAGAATGAGATATGAAGCTAAGTAAAATAGCAAACATAAATAAATCCCCAGTATATCTCAAGTTCGACCAACTCTTTATTTTCAAACGCTTTCATATCCAACATTAATGGTAGTAGGGTGGCAGCAACATACGCCCTACACCCCCTACAGATTGATTTGGGATCAAAACTGTTTGAAATTCCCACCCTCGAGCCCGTAGTCATCATAGTTGTCAAATGCAAAGCCCCTGCGCCCAGCAGCCTGACCCATACCAAATCCACCCACACTAGATCCGTCCTCCCCATCGCAGCGTAGGAATAATTCAATGTAACGATGTTGCATCATCGCCTTGTCTTTAGCCATCGCTGCCTGCGCATCTTGATAAGATGCAAAATCGACATTTGCCTCCCCACTTAACCTTCCATCTTTTCCATACTCTAAATCGACACGAACGGGCACCACTGGGGAAAAAAAACTGCAGATATCTTCTGAAGTCGCTCGAAAAGGAAGCCCCCGCATGTGTATTGTATACCTGTCCCCGCCACCATTACCGTAATCATCCCCATACAAAGATCTATTGCCAAATTCCCGTTTTGATCCCCGACCCCATGGTCCGAAGCCACCGCTGCCACGACCGCCTCCCATTCCATATTGATAATCATCATATTCGTTGAAAGACTCCCCACCACCGCGATATGAATTAAATCCTCCCATGGACCTTCCTCCCATCGACCTCCCGCCCGGTCTTCCACCATTGAATCCACGACTACCTCTCATACCACGTCCCATGGGTCTATCATAAGGACCCCTACGTACATTACTTCGGCCCGTTTTAGGGAAACCCTCCAACCAATCCCTGAGCTCAGCCCGTGTTGTTTTAAATATTTCAATGTAGCGGTGACCGATTTTTTGTTTGTGTTGTTTTAGCGCTTGCTCTGCAACAGAGTGATTAGCAAATTGAACGAATGCTTCCCCACTGCAACGGCCATTGGTTACAGACATGTGTATACCATTGGGTCTAATTTCAAGCCCAGAGAAAAACTGAGCTAACTCTTCCTTTGTGCACTGGTAAGGCAAACCCCGACACTTTATCACTCCATCGCTATCATGCTCTACAGTTTCAGACCCATTCCTTCCCAGGACATATTCCATTTCTTTTGCGGTAGATTTAAAAACCTCTATATATCGGCGACCCATAGACTCGTGGTCCTTTGCAACGGCATTTTGAAGATCCAAGTCAGAATGAACCTCTATGTATGCCTCCCCACTAGGACGTCCTTCCCTTGTGAATGTTTTGTGAATACCTTCTTCCCCGTTGACAATATTTACATCATTAAAAAAATTCAAAACTTCCGCCTCACTTGCAGACCAAGGCAAGCCGCGGACACGAACCACAAATCTGTCATCGTTTTCATCTGACATGTTTAGGCGAAGTAACAATATCCGACTAGAAGCCCTTTAGAATTGAAACAAAATGAAAATGAGCCTAGCTAGCCATTTCGAAGGTCATAAGGATAACACATTCAATTTAAAGTTCTATATAGACTACACATACCTATGCAACCGAAGAGATATGGCATCGGGCCAATTCCGCCTAGCCGTATTCTCACACAACAATTTACTAGGCCACAAATTTTTTTGAGGTGTAGCCTAGTCATGTACTATACGAATGGTGATACGAGACAGGTTCAAATATTTGGCTATGTTGGCGGCCTGATTTGCCAAGACGCAACATCCATGTGTGGTCTCTAGCCCACAGGCACCTCCCTTGCTTATATGCAATCTTGCCTTAGCTCATATGAAGCCTATGACACCAACCCTATCGGGTGCGAGCAGCCATATTGCAACTCAACGATGGTATTCAAACTTTTTCTATGGTATTTACTATTTACAGGAACGGGTGGGAAAAAGGGGACATCTAATTTGTGCAAGTCTACTGTGTTGCAGCTATGTCAATTATGTGAGCTATATCTACTACGTACATAACTACGTACGATGAAACCGTTTTTGAAATAATATACCGTACTAATGCTGATACTATGCAGCAACATAAAAAAACCTCCCCTTGTATGGATCTTTAGATCATGTTTGATCGTGAATTTTTACTGGCAAATTTGATGAGGGTTTTGTAGTGCTTTTTATCGTGACTTTAGTCGTCTCGGTATTCAAATTATCATTTGCTGTGGGTGAGAGAAAATAACATTTTTTCAGAAATACTTTTTTAAGTTAGCACATGCAACTTGCAAGCCTATACGCAGCACAATCATGTGCCCTGGGCATAAAGATGGCATCCATTGGCACTTGTTTGACTAGTAGCCCAGAGTGGAATTGGTGGCAAACGTCACGCGCAACTTTCCATTCAATTCCTCAATTATTCTATGAAAGAAACCCTTCTGTGACGCGCAACTTATTGCCGAAAACAACCACTAATTCCAGTCTGGCTAGTAGCAAGGTCAATTTATAACATTAACAGGTTTGGATAACTTCTTACGACCCGTAATCAGGCTGTGCATTAGTTGACAAACTTATATTCACCAATCTGCTCAGTGCTCACCTCCTGTGCGATCAAGATCCTCAGCATTCACACATACAGCATACAGGCAACACTGCACATCTCACTGGTGCAGCAATGAGCCATCGATTTAGGGTAGGAGCCAGATTAGTGCTCAAGCCACTAATTCACTTCAATACGATATGGGCACAAGGGATGTCAAGCGAAAGCGGCTTGAATATAAAGGAATGTAAATTTATAGTTGCCATGGTTCATCTTGTATCATCCCACATTAACGCTACGAGGCAAAATTGATGAAGTGATACCGGTAGTAACTACAGACTTCTCACTAACCATCACAGACTACTAACAACTACCGTACGTTATTTCAATAATAATTTTCTTATCAATAACCAACCTAAAATTTTGAAAGAAAGTATCAGACACATGGGAGGGTGATGGTGAAGGTCTTCCTCCAGAACATGAACAGGGACGTTGTCACTAGCACGCCAAGAAGATTGCCAGCGCTCTGGGCCTAGTCTATGCTTTGAAAGAGGGCTGGGGCTATGGCTTGCGCTATGAACATCCGCTTTCCGGGCATGAATTGAAGTTGCATTATGGGAGATCTCGTTGCCAATAAACGGACACGACATATCAGTTTTCCATGGTTTTCGGATTAGTCTGGGAGCCGACGGCCGAAGTGGGTGCTCATAGGACATGTGGTCTTAGAAGGATTGACGGTTAAAATTGAAAGTATGCATTCCATTCCACTGATTATAAATTTGAGCGTCAGCCGTTACTGCTTAAGGGGGTTTGGCTGTGAGCATGAGCATAGCCTTTGTAGGGAGCATCAAACATTTGGCATACAGACGTAATTTCAACTCATAGGTACAGCGTCAGTTCCGATATTTTTAGGAAACGCTCTCTTTTGCCTAACAGAATATATACGAACTGACGAAATATAATGGTGTTAACGCGAGATATTGGCATCAGAAGATCAACTTTTCTAAAAACTTCTTGCCATATTTTTCAATTCACGGCCAAGACGAGAGTAGCGTTGCAGCTAATAGCAGATTCTTTGACCAGATCGTATTTACTGATTAGCGAAAACAGATCACTTACCATGAACTGAACCCCTGAAGTTTCAGATTTTAAAATGTTAACGGGAGAGAAGGGGGTGTTAATTTTTGCCTGCACCACCCAGATGCTTTTGACGACGGAGATGCAATACGATCGTACCATAGCAATTTCCAACGTTGTAAATTGCTATGATCGTACGGTCATCTAGTCAGCACCTCCGTATTTTTTCTCCTCCTTGCTATCTGCGTATGCTGAGCGCCTAGCAGGATAGTTGCGGATACCAGTTTTCGGGTGTTTGGTACAGACATGGGGTGATTACTTCGTGAATGTAATCGATTGCGATTACGATTACTTCTGAATGACGCGATTACGATTACGATTNCGATTACAGCAAAATCAGNAAGTAGTCGATTACGATTACGATTACATTNGAAAAGTAATCACGATTACTCACGATTACANTTATTTTGCATCTTAAAAGTTATATTGGAAGACAATATATGGATTGCGCTGAAAGGCCTANTGAGANAACAACTTTCNTTAAAGAAAGATGCGACATTTNTTTGTTACGTCATAAAGTACCCATTGCCCATNTTATAGAGGACGATTTATCGCACCCAATGATTTGCATTCTTGCTAGGTCCACAACTGCCGCACCCAAATTTCCTAATATGGTGGGGAGCGAGCTCGAAGGGGACTCAAAAGTATTTCGTAAACCAACACAAATTATGAACTATTTTCGAGAGATTTCATGAGCTTGAAAATTGTCTACAAGCATCGCGATTCAAATGTCTCTATATAGCTTGATTTTGAAATACATACGTCTCCTTTTCAAGAAAAAAAGCATGCATAATTTATAGTAACAGGCATTTAGGTGCCAGTCAATACCGCGCCACGACACACCAAAAGACATGCAGTTTCGGCCAACATGCGAATCCACGAAGTGTGCTACTAATGAAAGACATTGACTGAAACTTGAGGTATAGGCTACTATGTGTCCATTGTCAATAGCCGCGATGGGTGGGCGTGACTAATAGTCCGGTCCTTCCAATTTGAGCCCACAATGCAAATACCACCCTGGCACCCACAGAGCATTAAATACAGGGCAATTTGTGTGTGCGTCTCATGCAAGTATTTCTTTTAGTCGGCTACGTTTGGGCCACTACAATATCTTTTTATTATATAACAGACCGGAGGTCACGAATTAACAACATGCCATAATGTAATTATTACAAGATACCAGATGTGATAATTATGAATTATACGTGCCCCCAGCTCTTCAAGTAAATCTGACCATGGGGGGCGGAGAGAGGATTAGAAATGAATAGTAATATAATGCAATTACCAATATTATTGACGAAATTAAATCTTCAACTTGAAAATTTACTACCCTATGGGCGCCCAAGACCAACGTTTAGAGTGGGGGACGATTTGCTGTTTTGGCCCTGATTCTAGCTACAAGCCACGCTAACACTGTGTACAATCGGATGGCTATGGCGGCAGGTCCAAATGTTGAGTTGTGAAATAACGATTGTCGCCCGTTTCAAGTAGAATCATAAGAGAATAAGAGAAAGTAAACATAAAATTCTGCCTCCAACTTAATACAGATAATGTAATGCAAGCGGCCATCACGAGAAACGACTCGCTTATCAGCAGCTGTTGATTTTTAATGCTTCCTCGTGGAAATCGTAATGTTTTATTTTACTAGTAGGCCTACGAAATTTCAAACCTTTGTCCGGTGTACTTTCGTACTACATCGGCCTACTGCTCGCCAAGCAGCTACGGCCAAACTGCGTTTAACTAAGCATAACCAAACATCAATACAAAAGTTACTATTTTAAACTAGGCAGAGTGGTGATTAATTATCCTACTGCGAGGTGGTGGCGTCTGGAATGTATTGATAACCTGATATACAGCATGGGGAGTGCTCTTGCAATCACACTAATGTACATCGAATATCTATTCACTATGTGTGGATGGAATATATTGATANCCTGATATACAGCACGGTGAGTGTTCTTACAATCACACTAATGTACATCGAATATCTATTCACTATGNGTGGATAGCTGGATACTTCTTACTTACGTAATGACGAGCAAAGCTAATAGGCCACTTCTCACGTAATAAGGAGCAGTGGCATTTGAAAATCTGACGTTTGNGCTATCACTAACTGGTATAATCCTTGTTGACGAATGTTCACTATTGTTCAGTTTATGTCATTGTCCTGTACAAAAAAGTAATCGTTCTTTCACNAAGTAATCGATTAAATATGGGAAGTAGTCGATTACGATTACGATTACTTCCGAATTTTTTCGAATGTAATCGATTGCNATTACGATTACTTGAAAATGCTGTAATCGTCGTAATCGATTACGATTACTAATCGCGATTACCCCATGTCTGGTTTGGTATGACCCGACCGGGGATCGAACCCACGACTTACCGATTTGTTAGTGTCGATCAATGATATATATCATTGGTGTCGATGCAAGCTTTTTAGTACTTGACTAATAACTAGTATCGAAATTTCGGGCTACTGAAGCACCATACTACCGGGAAGGATACCCTATACCAATGTATATATATCATTGCCTATACCTAAGATATAGCACATTCCATCCAATTGCCGTTTACTTTAGAATTACAAAAATATCAAACTCGAACACAGCCGTGCTGGTTGACTACAATCAGAAAACAGATTAGGATAAGGAATAAATAAACACCATAAATAACATCAAGTCCTCAACACCAGTATCAGAGCCCACTGGATCTCCAAGCAGGTTAATATCGTCTTCAGAGTCAAAAACACTGTTTCGAAACCAAAACAATGCTGTTGGTAGCCTACGACCAGAATGCAAATACAGAATTGAATTAATTTTTAAGTATAAAACATAAATAGCATTTAGTCCTCAACATCAGTAACAGTGTCCAATGAACCTCCAAGCAAATCAATATTGTCTTCATAACCAAAACATAACTATTTTCAATCAAAACGGACACAGTGGTGCTTGTAGCCTAGAATCAGAAAGCAAATATGGAATTGGATTAATTTTAATGTATAATATTAACAATAACATCATATTTAACATTCATGCAGTCATCAACGTCGGTATCAGTGTTCGATGAATTTTCAAGGAGATCAATATCCCATTCACAGTCAAAACGGAACTATTTTCAATCAAAACGAACACATAGCTGGTAGTAGCATAGAATCAGAAAGAAAACAATTAAGGAATTGGATTGATTTTAATTTATAACATCAACACTACAAGATTACGATATTATGATAAGAATAGGACGGTGCCGAAACGACTTGGAGTAGTAAGGTAGAGAATAGTAATCTAGTAGCTATGCATTAAATTGCTCTGCTAGAAGTGAAACATAAAAGGAAGCGACGACAGTGAATGTGGCATGTGCTGGTCCGGTAGGCGAGGTCGATGTGTCATATTGTGGTTCTAATATAATATTCAATGATGAGATTTAGTCTAAAATCAATTCAAAATTTTTCTTTCTTGTTTTCCTTATGCTTATTCAATGATGAGCGTTGAAGCATGAAATCGACGCTACAACGAAGGCGATGTTGTCACCATGGTAACCATAGTCGCGTTTCTGATATCCTGGCTGCTGTAAACATGTAGGTCGGTCCATCGTTCTTCAAGTTAACGCTACTGCAGTTTTTATGCGACCGTTGACAGTTTATCGTAAATATGACATCTGCTGCCAACGAAACGAAGGAAAGATACATTGCTTTGTGTCAGCAAAGGAATGTTCAACCACATGAATATATTTTAAAAGCTCTCAACAAATCTGCGAAAGACTTTTTGCTGTAATGAAATGTCATATTATTGACGTTCCGAAATTATATGTCATGGCTGTATAAATATTGTAGGAGCCAAACAGATGAGCTATGCGTTGATCTTGGGGGAAACAACAAGCTGATGACTCGACAAAGATTAGAGGACCAAGATATTGAAATACTTTGCAGTATCCTCAGCAAGAGTACGGTTTTGGCATCTTTAGATCTGCGATATAACAACTTCACAGACGTGGGAGCTGCTTCTATTGCGAAATTCATCGAGGTAGCAATATATAGTTTGTTTATATAGATACTTCAGTGTAAATAAACCGTGTTTCAAGTATTAAAACATGTGACAGATTGTGACCATGAACAGCCTGATATTTTATGATAAGTTAGGATATTTCATGTGAGTAATCGTCATAAATGTATGATACTGTACTGTTTTAAGCCCTAAATATTTTAACATCAGCTTACTGTAATGTTCAGAAGCCCTGGATTCCCGATGATGGTAATTTATTGACGTACGTTCATGTGTTGCTGTGGGCTAATGTCGGACTTGATCAAAGTCAATTGAAATTGCTAGATCATCTCAAGATAGAGTACCGTAATTCTGCATAAAAATATGCTATTGAACATGATATGATATAAAATTTTATCTTCAATGTCCTCCGCATGGATGTCTGCTGTAAAATTTATTTGGGTATTCTCTAATGTTTCACTAATAGAAACTACAGTATTAACTAATAATCACCATCAAATATGAACGACTTATGTTTTTTTCTCATCAGGAGAGTCCTTGCATCAAATCACTGAACTTGATGTGCAATGAGATCACAGCAGTAGGTGCCCAGAAAATTGCTACTGCTCTCCAAGATAATACTACCCTCAGGTGATGTTTTTGAGCGCATATTCATATCTGAAAAACTTTAATAAATGACAGGTAATTTAACCGTGATTTTCAAATTCATCCGTGCAGGTTTCAACAATATAGTATGTATGATCAGTTGATCACATTTGTGTAGTTTATATAGCATCATCCGGTCCAAGTAAGGGGCCAAGTGTTCCCTTCTTCTGTTGATCGCATTTGTTTGTATGACCTTCTTCCATGCAGATCATTAAAAATGAACGGAAATAAAATTGGAAACAAGGGTGGGATGTATTTCGCACAAGCTTTGCAGATAAATTCCAAGTTGCGTCAACTGGATCTTGGAGACACTGATTTGGTTAGTAAAATGTACGAGCTTGTACTAATTTTGAATCATTAAGTTCAGTAATTCAGCAGCAAAATGGTAGGTAATGGAAAACATTAAGATTAATATCGTAATTTTGGTGATCATTCCCATTTTATGACATTGTGTCATGTCCAACGAAATCAAAGGAGTGTTCTTTTGCAGATTTGTATATATTGTTTGACATATATTTACAACGATCATTTTATCTGCCATTCTCCATTTGTATTACCTAAACTCAAGCAACAGGCCTGCTTATATGTCTTAAATGTGTCCTCTCGGAGACTTGCTCTAGTTTTGATATAGTCAAACTATAAACTGTTTGAAAAGTTATTATATTTGCCAGGGAACAGAAAGCATCATAGCATTGTCAACAGTTCTTGGACAAAATAAACACTTACAGTCCATAAATATGAGCAGGCCAGTACTGTTTTCCGAGCAAGAAGAAACAACTGTTCATCTGTCCAAAATGCTCAAGGTAATGTCTACAATGATAGCTTTAATAGTTGCAGTTCACCACCATTTTATATCAGTGCATGCGATTTGAAACTAGTTTAACAGTGGTTGTATTATGACAGAAAATGTATTCATAATGTCAAATATGTTCCTTAACATCTTTTCGATTGGTTATGAAGTTATGAAATAGTTGCAAGTAATTCCACATCGCTAAAGATATATTCCCAGACACGTTATTCTCCGTAGTGAATGGAATCTCTTATTGAGGTTGTGTGATCGTTATTTGAGAACCTTAAAATATAAGTGTGACAATAACAATTCAGAATTGATTGTGGTCATATTTGGAAGGAAGGACGTAATTTATTTTTGTCCCTAATGTTTTTGCGGCATATTCACCGACTCATGACATACATACACACGATCTGTGCTTATGCATATCTTGAGTGTATGATGTGCATGTGCCGCTGAACAAAGAAGGTGCAGATATAGTCTTTTACGGCTTTCTAAGTCTTGCACCACCCCTCCGTGCTATCCCAGTATTGCATGTGCGCCAAGCAGGGAAGCCATGGATATCAGTGTTACTAATCAGGTCTTTGGTTTGACCCGGCCGTGTATCGAACCCAAGACCTACCGATCAAGAAACCGGACGCTTCACCACTACGCTATCTTGTCGGTCGGTCTGTTTTGGCCCATTCTGGTTACACCTGTCTAATGACGCTGTTATCTGGCCATATTCATGCAAGATATCTAGAGAGTAAAGATTGTGTTGGTTTGGCTGAAATAGCATCCGGAGGCTGTTCACAAATTTGCGTTAAGAAATCCTGACGAATTTTTGTTGCAAACGCTGTAATGTGCAATTTACTTGCTGCATGGCTATCGCAGTGACACCTCATATTGGTAAATTAGATTACTTTGATTTATCATAAGATGCCAGATTCTTTTGCGTTTAGGCAATAAAGAATTTATGGTAAGCATAAATCTAGGGTTCACTTGTGAAACACAATTGCCTCATGGATGATTTACTTTTCAAACTTTGACAACAGAAGGACGTAAATATAGGCATTATGCATACTGGGACTTGAGTGGCACAAATAGTTTTTGTTGTCGAAAGTTTAATGGTCAGTTCAATTGTGTGATCTGTAGAGTTATATCTAAAGCTAGAAAAATTGAGGAAATGGTATCCATTTCAGAATCCACTTAATTGTGTCTTGAAATCACGAGTCCTGCCCTGTGTGGTAGGGCTCTAATTATATAAAACATGATTTACTAGTCAATGGACAAAATGAATACAGTTGAATTAAAATGATTGGCCCCTAACTAGGGATTTTCAATCGTGAATCTGTTTACATGCGTGGTGGGCACTGGACAGTCGACATGGTGCCATTGAAGCTAAATTCAACATCACAAGCTGCCTTGTGTAATCATCTGATGAACATTAATCTTGAAAATTATGGATATCGAAAATCTCGGCCATTGATGGAGTTCTTTGCAACAACCCGGTAGCGCTCGCCTCTTCATTGTGTTTTACATTTTACAGATAAATCACAATTTGAGTGAGCTTCATCTTGGGAAATGCGGCATTGGAGATTTTGGTGTAGAACGACTTTGCGATGGTTTAACGGATAATTACAGTCTCGTATATTTGAATTTAAGTTGGTAAGATCATGATAATACTTTGTTTGAATTGGGCTCCCGTTTTCACGTAGAGCTGTAACAGTAGCGGTCTAAGATACTGTTAAGTATCGATTCTGTTGTTATTCTTTACAGTAACCTAGAGAGAGTGAGGGAGATCAGATTTATTTTCGCCTGCACTCTCAACATTAGTAGTCGGCATTGTCATTATGGTATAAATTTTTGACTTTCTTACTATAGAAGAAGAAGGTCTAAAAATTTCACCAGGAAGTAGTTTTTAAAATGCATAAATCGGTATCGCATACTTTTGGTGAAGGAGGTTTTTTCCGAAAATGCACAATGCAAACCTATGCGACAATTGCTTTCTGCAACTATTACTAAAAAATTCAAAATGTATAAAGTAACTAGCGGTGCTTCAAAAATTGTTAAGTAGAAGTGGAAGTAGAAAAATCGACTTGAGTGTTTCCTAAAAGTAGAAGTACTTCATTACTGGCTCTAGCTACCTCTGAAGTTGATTATAAGTTGAATATGATTATATATAGTAAGATTGGGGTCAAGAAAAGCATGTAATTAGAAATCGAAAAAATATTGATTTTATGCAGTGGGCTACTGAGATGAAGTAACTTCACGCCGAACAAATCTAAATAGCACTTATTTAATTTCGATATATTTCATTTCCAGCAACAAAATCACCAGGGACGGAGCCAAGACCCTTTCCGGTTTGCTTCGAAAAAATACACCACTAGAAATTTTAGATTTGGGCCACAACCGAATCGAAGACGACGGTGCTCAGCACATCAGCGAGGCTCTAGCGGTGTACAACAGCACACTGAAAGCGTGAGTAGCGTTGTCGCCAATGTATTCTCTCTCTATCACTCTTTTATTCGCCGCTGCAGGTTAGTTATCAGCTATAATTCTATCAACGGAAAAGGATTGGTGCTGATTGCACACGCCATGCTTTCGAATTCGTCACTTTCAAACATCTACATTTGGGGCAACAATTTGGAAAAACTGGCGTGCGATGTAAGCATGAATTAGTTGATAAAATACTGGAAGTCTCTGGATTCGTTCATTCTTACTTTCAATTTATTTTACTCGAATATATTTTTCACTCTTGCACCGATTCCTCTTAACACTAGAAATAAGGTTTGTTGCGGATTGAATTTACTACAGTAGGAACTAGAAATGTTTAATACCAATGAAGCAATTATATTTGAAGGTTATGTAGTACTGTTAGCGCGGCATCTACAAATCAATCTCAAGATAAATCTTTCAGCTCAAGAAATGCATTATTATAATCAAATTATCTGAAGATCATATATAGCTTTATGAACTTGCCGTGTTTGAACAACCAAGTACTTTTGGTTCCGGATGACATGAAGAAGAACAACCTTTGCGTAAACGCCTCGAAATCCCAATTGCTGACAGTAAATTCAAAAAATAACCTAACCGTTAATATCGCTGGTCAGCCCGTTTCCAACACAGATAATGCCAAATATCTCGGGGTTTTACTGGACTCGAACATGTCCTGGAAGAGTCATATTCAGTCCCTAGAAACTAAATTATCACTGAAGTGCGGCCTGTTCTATATCCTTAGGCGCTTCATGCCAGCATGGGTTCTTCTGATACTCTTTAAATCCTTAATCCAATCGAAGTTACATTATGGAATCCTCTGTTGGGGGGCTGCCAGTAAAACTGCAGTCAGGCCACTGCAAAAACTACAGCATAAAGTACTCCGAATCATAGCTAGGGCCCCAAAGGAGCCTGGCTGCCCATCCAACAAGTCGCTGCTGAAGAGATTCGGCGTCCTAAACATAGAAGATATGCGGAAACTAGAAATCGCCAAGTTTATGTATCAGTTCCACTGCGGTGGTTGCCCCGAATATTTCAATGACTTCTTTACCTCGGAATCAAAAGCGCACAAGTACAACACACGCGCGTCCACGTCGTCCAAATATCATATGATCGACTGAAAAGATCATCGCTCTATCAAATATGCCGGACCTGATGTGTGGAACAGTATCCCGCCGGCCCTGATGTGTGGAACAGTATCCCGCCGGCCACCCAACAGTCGACGAGCATGCCCACATTCAAGTCGAAATACAAGCAATTACTACTAAATAAATACAGTCCATCCTCAAGATTACCGGACCACGACTGACCTATCGATCTCACTTCCCAAGACGTGCTACCCTATTTCTTGTCGCTTTCTTTTTCTATACTATCTTCTTTACTTTCATTCAATGTGCATGCCTCCTCTTTACATCGCCTAGGTCAAGGTGGGTGTCTGATTCCATAGACTACTCCTAGTCGCTTCGACATCTTCCTGTCTTTTCATTGTATCGCATTTTTGTGGTGTATTGAACTGATAAAATTGCTAATAAACCAATGATGATGATGATGATGAAGATCCTCATGATCATAACATACAACATCGGTACCTATCAATGCCGATCAATCATTGCTTGTACCGCAAATTTGCTTGTTTTGTTTATTCAGCTGACTAAAAAAATCCCTCTCTCGCACTCGAGAACTGATAAATATACCTGCACCAATCTTGTTATGATGTCAAGGATTATTTTGTTTTCTGTTCAAATCAGGCATTCAAGTCTCTGATAATTAGCAAGCGCTTACTTCAAAAGAACACTGACGTCAAGCCTTATGAAGTTGATGATACAAATTATCTTGCGGAGATGAGCCATGGTCTGCGTAGGTTCGTATTCAACGGTATATATATATTGTTTCATGGATTGATGTATTCTAAACGGCTT
>ATSW01013773.1:0-11994 GCA_000444245.1 Botryllus schlosseri | reverse complement strand
GAGTTTAAAGTCGTCTCCGCGCTTGGCTATTTATACCATCGGGCTATAAACCACCATGGTTTCACCAAGAAATATATTGGTCATAACTCGTCGATTTTCAGGTGCTTCTTGCGTGAGATCAAGGAATAAATAACTATGAGGTTGTCTAGCAGCGTCACGATAAGCCTCTGTTAAAAATCTAGAGTTTGGGTACATTTGTCGAAAAAGAAAACTGATCTGCTGTTGGTCGCGCGGATTCTTGAAAATCACCATATACGAGCTTGAAAGACTCAAGTCACGTGCTCCTTTACCCTTGTGGTACAGGTTCTGTGTGACGTAACAAATTGTCTTAGCTGAATGATGAGAAAATCTTGTAAAGTAGTCTGCAATTTTCGCTGTCTCAGTCATGAAATCATCCACTATAATCAAGGTGTCTTCAGAGCAAGCCTTCAACTCTTCTAAAATATCTAGACCAGCGTGGAATTCTACGTTACGCAAGACTATTGTAACAATATACTACCCTGGACACACTAGGTTTAATCATTGATGTCGCATGTCTAATCAGCTTTGCAACAAAAGTGGTCTTCCCACTTCTTGAAGGACCACTCACAATACACGCGAATGGGTGGATCAATTCCATCATTTGTTGTTTATTGAAACTCGATAAAGTGCATGTGTTTATTAGGGTTGTCCATAATTTGGAAAATCTTACAAATCCTCGGTTGTAATGTCTTATTCGATAGATTATTGATAAAAAACGACACTGAGCCTGAAAGAAGCTCACAGTAAGGCCGTTAAGATTTCGTGCAAAGCGTTTGAAAGTAACTGCCGAAGAATGGGCGTGCCACCGACCATAGAACAGCGAGAAGACTAGTAATCAAGAAACCACGGCTCTTGATTGGATAATCGGCTATGCTTCAATGACCACGTCAGCAGCAGCTTGCTGATTAGGTGAACAAGGAGTCTGCTACTGGCGGCGATTCTGAAAGCGCATTGTATGTAGGTTGACAGATAATGATTTAGGATTGATTAAGGGTATGTTGAGGTACGAAATACATGATGAACAAACAACAGCTGCTTCACAAAAACGTCTAAAGCATGACTGCTTTATTGTGAAAGAAACCGCCGTAGCCTATATGCCTTGTTTTCAACGAGGGAAAGCATAGGCGCTTATGCAAGTGGCGACGGATTCCTAGTTTCAGAAATAATATATCATTATTGAATGCAAAGATAAAGCTTAACAATGACACTATAGTTTGTGTGATCTCATTGGGCTCAGGTTGTAGTACATAGTTGAAGTATTGAAAGCTCTAAGGGTCGGCTGAATCAGCGGGTTATGCTTGGCACTTGTCAGATGCTTGCAGCAAACTGTATTGACTTGGAAGTGTTGTCAGAGTCCTTGATGATGACGCAGAAAAGAGGCGTAAAAGTAAGCCCATAATATGCTGGATATGATATGTCAAATTCCTTAATAATCGTGCAGAAAAGGGGTGTAAAGGTAAACACAAACAATGCTGCATAGTGCATAGTATCCAGCATAGTTTGCATATCATATCAAGCAGGGCCTGTGCTTGCATTTAAACCTCGTTTNTAAGNGACANCATTAGGGACTTTGAAAACATTTACAAGTGAATTCAATTTGCTGCAAACATCTGATGAGTGCTAAGCCTAACCGTCTGATTCAGCCGATCGCTAGAGCATTCAAAACTTCAACTATGTACTGCAACCTGAGCCCAATAAGATCACCTAACTTATAGTGTCATTGTTAAGCTTTATCTTTGTATTCAATAATGATATATTATTTCTGAAACTAGGAATCCGTCGCCACTTGCATAAGCGCCTATGCTTTCCCTCGTTGAAAACANCGGTTTCCTTCACAATGAAGCGGTCATGCTTTAGACGTTTTTGTGAAGCAGCTGTTGTTTGTACATCATGTATTTCGTACCTCAAGATACCTTGAATCAATCCTAAATCATTATCTGTCAACCTACATACAATGCGCTTTCAGAATCGCCGCCAGTAGCAGACTCCTTGTTCACCTAATCAGCAAGCTGCTGCTGACGTGGTCATTGAAGCATAGCCGATTATCCAATCAAGAGCCGTGGTTTCTTGATTACTAGTCTTCTCGCTGTTCTATGGTCGGTGGCACGCCCATTCTTCGGCAGTTACTTTCAAACGCTTTGCACGAAATCTTAACGGCCTTACTGTGAGCTTCTTTCAGGCTCAGTGTCGTTTTTTATCAATAATCTATCGAATAAGACATTACAACCGAGGATTTGTAAGATTTTCCAAATTATGGACAACCCTAGTGTTTATATATCAACAAGGTTGGGAATATTCACTGTTGTAGTCATCTTGTTCTAGTGGAATATATAATCCCAGTAGAGTTCGATTTAACAATTTTCCCCGGGTTATGAAATCTTCATCTGTCCCTCGTAATTTCGTCAGTGGAAGTTGTAGTGTTACGAACGCTTTATTCAGGTCATCAAGCAGCTGATCCCAATCTGCAAAATAATAAATCACATAAGAGGATTCGTAATAAGAGAGGATTCATAGCGCTTTAAAATCTAACAGTGTTTCTATAACAACTATAGACCTCACCCTTGGAACACTCTTTCAAATCTTTATGTTGTCTCGACACGCGTTGTTCGTATAATTCATGCGATATCTCTCGATTCAAATATAGCTCCACGAAGTGTACATGATCGCGGCGTTGTACAAGTGTCTTTTCGTGTAACCGAGTCAGGTCTGCTTGTTCCAGAACAGATATTATGTAATCACTAGCCATCTGTAAAACAAGACACAGATTTCAGGAAATATTATTACTAAAACGTTTTAGTTACAAGTTGACATTTCGAAAACACCCGCAGATTGTAAACAAAGTTTCACCTAAAACTATCAGTGTTCACCACAGATTATGTTCACAATGACCAAGAGAATCATGTTTGCAAAAATCATCGGTTGTAGCATCACTACTTTCAGAGTCAGAACGAGGTCGTTTCAAACTGTTTGCGACTCTATGTTGATCAAGGAAAAATTGGAATTTTCGATGTCGCTTGCGAGTTCTCAAGTAGGCTTGTCTCTCTTCGTGACCGAAAAGCGGTATCCACGAACAATTTTTTCCCAAGACCACATAATTTGTCAGCTTTGCTCTGTTGAATAGGATGTGGTTATCAGTCGGCGTCTTTCGATCAGGAAATTGTAGTTGAAGTAGCGCTTCTATGCAGACACTTCGGACACGGGTCCATCTCTCGTCTAGTTCCTGACGGCGCGCCTTGGATCGATCGGGTATCGTGTGGTCTTGTGAGTTGTCGTCGGTACCGTGAATCGAGAGCTGTGTTAATTCCTGCGCCAGTTCAAGCGTCTCTTTGTGCAAACTATTTAAATCCAATTCTGACATTACTGACTCAATATATGAAATAGCGTTATCCATCTGGAAAACAAATGACACATTAGCACATAAAAAATACAAGTAAATCATAATAATAGCAGACACACACAGATAAAATACAATAGCACACAAAATATACAATTACACATTTAATGGCAGGGTTGACACACCGTCCTCAAGCACTCTACGTTTGGCGTAGAAATAGGATAATGTTTTACGCTGCTGTTCGTACGTATAAACACCCCCATCTCTGCAGCGAAACCCCTCGTTCACTCCCCCCGCGGCTTCCTTAGATGTCAAGACTTCCAGAAAAGTGTTGAAGTCAATTTGAGCGGATTTCTGGAGGCCTTTGGAAGCCAGTTTTTTCTTTGGCCCATCGCAAAAGTAATTTTTGGATTTGAGTCCGCAGAAGGATGTACCACCTTCGTACTCCACTTTCATCAAACCCGGTTGACGAAGGTAATAGGCATACGTGTCTTTGCAACACTGTCTCGGTCGGTCAAAAGAAACCGGATCAGCCAAAAACTCAGTTCGGTGCTCGTCACAAAAATAGCGCGGAAACCAGTTCTCGTATTCAAGATAAAATTCATCCCTTTTCTCGGGGATAAGGATCCCAGCTAGCAAACCCACTTGGTATCCAGGTGGAATTTAAGTGGTTAGGTGGGATGGATGATCGGAATGGGTTAGTAACATGTAACCCACATCGAAACCAAGCGCGATTTCCATCCATAAAGATACGTGGTTATACCATACCAATCCCAGGTAGATTGCAATAAGTCTCTTCTAATTGTACCTATCAATTTGAACTCGGGGGAGTTTTACTTGTTGAGTTTTTGATATCAAATCATCTTTGAAACATGAGAAATCCACTTATGGAGGAGCTCAGATTTCCCATATATCACCCACACAGGAACCAACCTNATTTTCCATCAATGTTATTTGGTTTATTTCATCGAATAATAAAGGTGGTTCCATATGTAGTAAAGTTTTCTAGCTATTATGCTATCCCTGTTGGTTGCTCGAACCTCGAACATTAAAACCCCTACCATGCTTTACTTCGTCAATGTGATTTGAACTATATAAAATTGACCGTTTGTCACACTGAAATGAACTTCAATTTCCGTTGCTAGAGTACTCAATTCATCACAGCGTGCGGTATAATTTTCTTGCATAGATCCCATTACCTTTATCCCTTATCTGTATCTATTATTTTTAACTCAGGATTAATTTTACTCGTAAAATTTCTGTGATCAAATAATTGGAACTTGTTATTTTCGTCAATGAAGAATAATCGACTTTTCATACGGCTCCCACATGTGACCGATTAGTTTTCCGAAATAGATGCTTCTATTATATTTTCCTACAGCAAGGTTTGTTCATCTATATAGTAAAGTCATATTATAATCGGATTCCGATTTATTCATTTGCGATGCTGGTCGCTGGGACATTATTTCCAAATTGAATTCCTCCACCATATGAATTGAATTCGGGTACTGGTGACGATAAAAGCGCCTAAGAATCGGGCGGCCTCGGTTCGACTCCCGTTGGAGGTTTGTCCGGGCTCTTCTTCTTGCGACATGAGACCCGAGAATGACTCGACGAAAGAATGCACTCACAAGTTATGGAAATCGCTAGCAAGGGCCGTGGCCTCGAAAATGATCAACATCGAGAGTAAGTGTGACGGCGGGCACTCTAAGCCGAGGTAGATGTCAGTCTAAAAGACAGCAACTGCGCGTCGGTCGGCATCCTCATATCTGTTCATGACATCGCTTTGTATCTTATCGCATTGTACATTGTGTGTGTCTTGTTCAGTTGAAAATATAACTCAACGATTACACTTAAACAGTGATGATGGCCTCACTCACCCACCGTAAAGGTTATTATATACTCAGATTACCGTATATATCGTTTGGTTTGAGTAAGTGTTGGTAGCAGGTATGTACTGTACAGTATACAATATTATAGTTATCTAACGTGTAGGGTTTACCTAACATCGCCTTCGCACATGTCTACATCGAATTCTGGGCCCGCTTACAATGTCACTGCTACTGCTACAAAGACCGGGGTCGTAATATTGTCTTCACTATCAGCTTGGTGGGTTACCCACATGGTTCCCCAGAAAATACCTCTGTAATATGGGGCCAAAAATGTGCGGTTCCCGATTGGTTTCACCAGCTGGTTACCACAATTCATCTCACCTTGATACCTTGTGGTACCCAAGTAGGCGTGCTACCTGGGATATCATCGAATGAGGCTTAATGCGAAAGATAGAGGGAGTCTGTGTCCATCATTAATAGCATGAAGCACTCGTCACGGAAATATTTACACAAGCAATCATAAAAAAAACGAGAGCATCTTGAGCTTAGCATTGTTATAAACCCAGAACCCCACCTGAATACAGTTACCCCACTTGATCGTTTTAGGTCGCTTCGTTATTTCAAATAGATCAGCGTGCAATTCATCATATTTCACAAAAAAACGATCCTTCACGTTGACGTCCAATTCGCTTTTATCGCAGAAGGAGGTTCGTTTGAATTTACGAGGGTTCATCAAGACCCGCCCATAGCTGCTGTTTCCGACAAATTTTTGTGGCAGGGCAATAATCTCAAGGTTAGGGTCACGGTCCCCAGCACGTCGACAATCCGAGACATTTTTCGCAAAGTTGTCAAAACATGTCTTTTTGGTGAATTCGACCGCTTCGTGAATTTTTGATGTAATCAACCCGTGTTTAACATACCACTTGATCAAGTCGGAGGTCAACAAGATTTTCTTACCCCAGTATGAAGCAACTAACATGCGCGTGGGTTTGGTGAGTAATTTACGATCAATGGCGAACTGTTTCATGTGACCTGACAAATGCTCGCGAGACACCATCGTATTTTTGAATATCGGACATAGTTCAACAAACTTCCTTTGCAAATGCTTTGGCGTAAAAATATCGACTGATAAACATCCAAAGAATTTACCGGTCATTACCATCTCCATCAATTTATGCGCGGTGACAGACTTGGCTCGACTTAATTGCGGTTGAATTCCGTTAAGATATCGCACAATATCAGGATTTTCCTGTTTCTCCGTGCGCCAGTCGCATTCCCATTTACATATGACTTGATAATTGAGGCTTTTGTAAGAATCATGAACACGTTCAGTCCGTTCTCGACATTCCAAGTCATCACAGCCAAATCTGCACTGATGTGCATGAAAATGACATCCAAGAAAAGACAAGATTACCCCTTGACCAGCTGAATTACGATAGAACCCATCAGCAGGATAATTACGAGCTCCTACGCGGATTTCGGGTCCATTAAAAGCGTGGTGGACATGTACATTGTGGGTATACGAATACCAGTTTAGCCATTGAGCTGCTGTCTCCCCCCATTTCGGCGCGGTCTTGACAGGTTTGAATTTAGTACACTCTGCATCGAGTGGTTGCCAATGTACCGGGAAACCAGTTGGACTAGGTTCACTCAAAGCAAAAAGGTATAACGAATTGCTGTCCAGCCCTGTTACATGTTGGGTAATCTGAGCGTTTTCCTTGTAAAAAAATTCTTTGATTCGAGTTTCACCCTGTTTTTGATATCGATGGAAAATGACTGACGGCCCCCCACTAAATTGTCCCTGAATAGCGAAACCAGGTCTTGGTGCTTATCATTGAACAAGGTGAAATCGCGCGGAATGCTATTGAAAAGATGCCTCGATACAACCCCGGGTAGGGAGACAGCTTTTTTGAACATATCCACACTGAATTGACTTTTGAAAGATTGAAATTGTTTTTCTAACCCCTCAATGAAGTAGTGAGTATCGATTGCGTTGTACCATTTGAGATAATCACGTAAAGTTGTCATTTTGTTATCGTTCCAAACCTTCAAACAGTTTTCATATTCAGCTGTGGATATATTACGATCTTTTAGCGAGCTGTAAAAGTCGCTGTGGCTAGGAAGACTCGGATAATCTAACTTTTCAAAACTAGTCAGAAACTCGTACGAAAAATGACCCTTAGCTGGGCTACATTTGAAGGCTTTCAAATAAGCATCGTACGAGAACCCGGGTGCCAAGTAATTTACAATATCCAAGAATTTCAGTCTGTTGTCAACGAGAGGAAGTTGTTACCCCGTTTCAATACACTCAGATTTTCATCAATGAGTAAACCCATCAA
The DNA here is from genome assembly GCA_000444245.1 of Botryllus schlosseri. Lineage (NCBI taxonomy): Eukaryota > Metazoa > Chordata > Ascidiacea > Stolidobranchia > Styelidae > Botryllus > Botryllus schlosseri. The sequence continues at coordinate 4,468 of ATSW01013773.1, read as the reverse complement.
GTACTCTTTGAGACAGTTCAAGTCATACCGACCGCCATTGAACGATAACACAGGGATTTGTTTTAAATATCGCATGAGCTCCTCTTGTAAACGTTCAAGTGGTATTTTTTCCTCGGAAGGATCGAGTGCTTTCATTTCGGTAATTTTAGTTTCGAGCATGTCCAAGTAGTGTTGATATTCCATCTGTAACAACCTAAATGACTCACTTTGAATATCATGAAAATGATCAACCATTTCCGCACACAAGTCGTTTGGGTCGCCGTTCGAGACAATTACATACGGTTCCAAGAACCCTTCCACATTAGAAGAGATGCTAACTGAAATGGGGATATGTTTACACTCCCATGAAGTTTTAGAGGAATCTGGAATATCACACTTCTCAAACATGCTCTCGATATCAAACGCGATACGGTATTTGAAATAACGAAGCTGGTGGGGAACGAACACCCCTTCTAGATCGAGTTTTTCAAAAATGTTCAAAGGAGGGCTATAAACGCCACCCGGAAACACTTCAACAGGACCCGTTGCACATTTGGGTCTGGTCAATTCATACTGCTCATAAAAAAATCTTTCGCAAACATCACATTGATAGCTCTCAGCGTAACGGAATATATCGGTAATTAGACAGAAATGGCTGCTTTCTAAATGTAAGTACACAGGTTTCGCTTCAAGCGTACTACGGCGGATTGCGACAGCTTTACCCTCAGTTTTTGTGTACACAAATATGGCCACATCAAACAAGTCCTCGATATCATCCAGCATGTCGAGAGTTACACCAGATTCTACATTTACACCATTCACCGACGGCAACTGTTGAGCCAGGGCTTTTCCACCCTTTCCTAGTGAGTGACCAATACAGTGAAAAGCACACAGATTGTCATTGTATCTCGTACCGTTTTTTCGACGCAACATTGTCATGACGCATTTGGATTTTGAAAGCCATGTCGGGAGTTTAATACCAACACAACCGATCAACATACCATCGGTAGGGTATACATAAAACTGTACATTAGTCAGACAGACCGGCAGTGACTTTGTATTTGGTCGAGAATTTCGTAATAAATCGAGCGCCGTTTCCAAGTGAATGGATTCAACAAATTCATTGAATTTAGTTAGTGATGAAATCGCTGCTGGTGTTTCTAGTACACTATCAACATTTGCCGATGCATGAAAATAGCGAAATCTCAGAGTCTCGACGTGGTACAAAATAAATGCATACGCGAAATTGATTTTGAAACGAGTCGACTCTGAGGAAAATATAGCTTGTATATCACGGAAAAAATCCGCTAGCTCCCGACCGATGACTCGAATATTATACACATGNGCCTANTCTNNTTCACTACATACGATTTTATCGCTTGCCAGTTCTGATTTACAACTTCTTGGCGTTCGTCNCCNATCTCTGGNGGNGCATTCNNTTCTTCACGAACACGATTCNGTCTGCGTCGACTCATCTGTAAAATTAATAACACGCGNTCAAATTCANCNNTTGGGGGGAACATTAAACTAGTCTTACTTACAATCTAGTTTCTTTGCCGGTGTCTTCGATTCTTTATGNTTAATAAAACAAGCAACACATCAATCTATGTCCACTAACGTTGTGTTATAGCGGATAACTTACCAGTAGACTCGTGTNTTCAACTTGAGTTTTGCTCTGTCTGTTCAACAACAAAATCATTACATCATGTTCACTAGTTCTAAACAGTAATAACTCNCCTATGCAATTCTTTNCTTCAATTCNGACGCTTGTTTTGTCTGTAGGATAAACGAATAACATATTACGTTCATAAATCAAAGTAATCGTACCGAATAACTTACTAATTAACTCCTTATCCAGCAATCTGCGATCGAATATATCCAGACAGCCAGCCACGTTGTTCGCTGCTCGATGCCCTGAGAGAAAGACCTAAACCGCTGATTCGAGATTACAAGAGCGCCAGCGCCACTAGTGGTTGAATTTCAGAGGCTATTATTTATGGCTCTAATGTAAAATCTGAAACGGTAAACAGAAATTGAGAATACACACGCACAACAATGAAAATCATGCAGCACAATCACAAATTATACTTCAATTTCGTTCTAATTTCTAGAAGTCGATGCAAGTACTCATCGGTTGCGGTATTTAATTCAGGCTGAATCTCATCGAGACTCCAGCGCTGACCCTTGACAGCAAGCAATCGTTTGATGTCAATCATGAGCTTTGTGACTGTCAAATTATTTTTCTCTATCAACGAGTCAACATAGCATAGTATTGAACCTAAATGCGGTTCAACATCGTCAATAGTTTGGAGGTGGGTGATCATCTTGTCAACTGTGTATTGACATAGTTTTTCTTCCTGCTTCTTCTTACCCTTCACATCGTCGCGAAAATCTTCGTCACTCACGGTTTTAGACTTCGCCGGTTTCTTGCCGGCCTTCTGTCTGGGTTCAGTACGAGTCGAATTTTTCAATTTATCATTACAAAGCTGTTTAGCTGGTGGTATGCCTACCCCCACAGTGGTCGATATGGTTCTTTTTCGAGCCAGCTTCCTGTTTGATGCAGATTTAGGAGTATCAACCACCGATAGCGACTCAGCAGAGTGTGGTAGCGTCACCCCAGAAGTCGACGGCTTCTCGGTACTCAGTAATTCGAGGTTAACGGCCGCCTCATCGATCGGTACACACGGTGTCGTCACCAAGTTCGTGACATCATTAATCACGCTTTCTCTAGCTAGTTGATCCGACTTCAGCCACGCCTGGTGCGCTATATCTGCATGGTTTGGTCGCATTTCGATCGTTGTCGTAGAGTCGCGTTCTGCGGTTTCAACCCTTAAATCAGGCGTCATCAGATCACCAGGATTAATCGCGTCAAAGATATCCGCATTCTCTTCAAATTGCGATTCAAATGCGTTTGGTTCATAACCAAATTTATCAAGATTATCTATCTGAGCCTCGGCCATTGTATAATAATCGATCTAACTGCTCCAACCAACGTTTATGTCTGCGACAATGAAATATAACAACCGGGTCGCGGTGTTGTCTATTTATAGATTTAATTTTCACACGCTTACACAGACCCCTTCTTTCTGGGTGATCGAGCGGTATATTTCACCATTTTAGCACCTCGCGGTGACATGGTTTACTTTTTCAGTTGATAGTTACTCGTTATGGCAACTAGTGTGATCATTGAGAATTACCTTCTGTATTATCATAACTTAACAACCCCCACCTTGAGCGAAACGGAAAAATTCATCCACAGAGTGCTAGATTTCTATGTACATGGAGAAAACGTGAACCGTGTTCGAAAGTGTGATTTCGCTGCCTTGGTTAACTCGATTCGATCATATGGCGTCGACTGGAATGGTGTTTTTAGTGTCATAAGCATTGCAGCGATGAAAAGCGACATTCATAACATCGCGGTGTACAGAGATTTAACAACAGACAGCTTGAATACTCACTACAGTACATTGATAAGTGACTGGGTAAGAAGAAAATTCATTCGTGTCATTTACCACTTGTGAATGGTGTAATTTCCTACAGAATTCCTGTAAAGTCTACTTCAAACCAAGTCTATTCGCACGGATCATCAGCGTTATACAAAGGCTGTTAACCTGTTTTATAACACGTGGTTAATTCTATAAATGACGATTGATTTGTTGATGACTCTCACTTTACCAAACGATATGACATCGAACAGCGTCAACAACATGCAAGTCGGATCAACTTCAAATTTTCACGTCGGCGTCAAATTCGTTTCATCACCCAAAAGAGGCGGCGTTTGTCAATATCTCAAAGGTATATTCATCGACGGTAATAATGAAGAGATATCTTTCACGTGTTTCAATCGTGAATTGTTCGGGACCATTGAGAAAGCATTCAACAAACGAAAAAAACTTATGGTCAAATCCGGTTGGGTCCAAATTGACAAATTTACTGGAAAACCTGCTGTATTACTGGGACGGGCTTCGTCAGTAACCCTGCATGGAAAATCGAGACATACGACTGAAGAATATCCATTATTGACCTGTGAATCGGTTTACGGGAATAAAGATGAATACGTGTCGATCGCCGCTACGTGTGTTTCTCGAGAGGAGAAGATGGTAAATTATGACACCGGAAAGGAGTTGAAATTATACAGTTTTACATTGAAAGATGATACCGGAGAGGTCGTGTTGGATCAATGGACCAAAGTCTCGAGCGTATCCGGGAAGAAATATCAACTCACTCGTGTTAAAAACTGTGTCGGCAGATTGAAAATCGATCAGTTAACTAGACTTGTTGAATTGAAAGAATAGTTTGCTTATTTGTATCCTGTAATACAATATTTCCATTCACAAGAAATGTTTGGCCTATGTGATTCGACAACTGGGTTAGCGCGGTGTTGTTCTACTGATCGAGGTGCGAAAAATTGCGCTATCACGGTGAAGTCACGACTGTGAACAGCAGACTATTCTGTAGGTGCGAAACAGCGGTATACAAGGTGCGAATA
>ATSW01013772.1:0-11011 GCA_000444245.1 Botryllus schlosseri | reverse complement strand
TTGGCAAACTTTCGCTTGATGGAGTCGGAGTCGTGAAAACTATAGTGGCTGGAGTCGGAGACGGAGTAGTGGGAAAAAATACTGACTGGAGTCGCAGTTAGAGTTTGTTAAAATGACCTGATTCCGACTCCGACTCCAACTTCTTTATCATGAAAACAATTGCTTTCAAAGGTTTTTCAATAGGATTAATATGCACCATCAATCACTGGTATTAGTAACGAAACAGATCAAGGGCGTCCAACCCGTTGCTCGCAGGCCAAATGTGGCCCGCAAGAAGGTTTTGTGTGGCCTGCGAGGTAATTCTCGAAATTAGTTATAGCATCAGTTAAATTGCGAGGCTTATCAAAATTTGATTACCCTGATCGCGAAATTCTATGATGACTAAAACATCATCTCCTATGCATTGGCGTATACAGGGGCCAGCCACATTTATCGCAGATCTTCGTATATGACTCTAAAGTAGAATATTTCGTGGTAGATTTATTTGACTTCGAATTTTTCTTAGCACTTCGCATGATTTATTGCATTTAGCATTGGAGCCCCCTTGAAAATTATCATTACGCGTAATTTACAGAATTGAATCTAAATATAGGGTCCAATTGAATCTAAATATTAGGGTCCATCAAACCACTAGGTGTCGCCAAACTTGAGGTGGTAACCGCCGTTGTTACGTACGCCGCTGCCGTTATCAGAAACCTGTCGGTTACTTTCTCGATTGTGTAAGGGTATTTTATATGGAAATAATGACTACAACATATTCTATGTGGACCCTAGGCTCGCTATAAAATGAACTAAAACCTTGGAAAGCTTCTACGAAAGGAAATAAGGCCGATTTGATAACTAGGTGAGAATGTGAAATTGTCAACTAGATGTCGGCTACCCGCAGCTCAGCACCAGAAGTTACGTCTTGAATGATGACTTATATGTATGAAAAAACTTCATTAAGTTACAATTGCTACACCAGATTGCAAAATACTTAGTAACGGCTCCTCGACTCAAGGTTTAGTAGAGTAGATTCTTCTACTTTTCATTCAGTGTGCATCCCTCTTTACATCGCCAAGGCGCATGTGGGTGTCTGATTTCGAGGACTACCGTTCTCCAAGTCGCTTCGACGCCTTGCCATCTTTTTATTGTATTGGATTCTTATAGTGTTTTGAAATGATGGTGAAATTTTAAACAAAACTGACACTGAACTCCAAATCATCCATACTGCTTATCCTTCATGATCGTTGTATATTCTCAGATTCGGCGCATATAATAGATACTGCAATTTCCAGTTTCAAACCACCGCTCAGTCAACATCTGCGAACTAAGAAACCGCTCAACCATTTGTATGGTCAAAGGATGGTTATCAAAGCCTTACAGAGACAGACTTGTTACCAAAAATTACAACGAAACNCGTGGAAACTTATTTTATTATGAGATACGAAAGGGAAAGGATAGTTGGNGACGTTAAAGCTATTGNAAATGGAAAAGCCATGGTTTCTGCATTTAAGGGGAAGGCATGTTCAACATTGACCATTGGGACAGATGTTTTTTTCAGTGGCATTGTTGCTGCTGAAACGAAGAGACATGTCCTCTATAATGTTAAGGCCAGAATGGCACGAGATGGAGTCATTCNAAATGTGGGATGTGAGTGTCCTAGATGAAAAGGACCTACAGGGTCCTGTAAGCATTTGGCAGCACTTTGCCTCATGGTTGCTGAGTACACGGAGCATGGTCGACTCTTCATTGATGAGTCCTGCACTGAGAAACTTCAGACATTTCATCGGTCCCAGAAATTATACACAGGTATCNGAGNTTTTTCACGATCNCGAACGTCCCAGAATCACTCTGAAACATTTTGGTATTGATTCGGTCTNTCAATCTGAAAAAGTAAAGGATAAATTCACAATGCAAANAGAAATAGTCAGGCAATCTGAACTCTCATGATAGCCAGTCAAATAGTCAGTTTTACTACAAAGCGTCTAAACATNCATATGGCAGTAAAAATTCTGGACAGGCAAATATTTATTATTTATGAACTTGACCATCTAAACTAAATACATAACTGATGAGGAAGCGCAACATATTCAAGAACCAACANTACTNNAGACACAGAGAGAATGCAAANAATGNCACCACGACAGAGAGTGGAGAATTAGTGCATCNCGATTTGGGGAGGTTGTAAAGNCAACAAACAGGAGAAATATTGAGTTACTGTGTGAGAATATTTTTGCCTCCAAAAGTTTATGCTCACCAGCTATTTTCATGGTAGAGCATGCGAACATACGGCAATTGAAGCTTTCACGACTGTAAACGGCATAGAGGCAGCCCAATGTGGACTCTTTATTAATCCCGAGTTTACATATCTTGGAGCAACTCCTGATTCGCAAATTTCACCCGACGGCCTTGTTGAAGTGACATGCCCATACAATGGTCGACATAGCCATATCACAGCAGCTTCAATCAATTTACTCCCCTTTCTTGTGATCAAAAATCAGAAAAGTGAGCTGAAAAGAAACCACAATTATTATTACCAAATAAAGGCTAACTTGGATTAACAACTAGAAAATATTTGATTTTGCTGTTTACACTTTCAAAGATTTATTTACAGAAAATATTAAATTTGATAAACACTTCTTACAGAAATATATACACTCCTATGAAAATCATTGGAGGAAATTCTTTTCAAAAAAAGTTACTTTGTTAGGATTGGTTATATGTTATATTCTTTTGATGTTCAGTTCAATAAAACTATTGTTTTGTTTACCTGTTGTTTCTGGATTAGCAGAGCGAGGCAGCATTCAAGGCCTAAGATTTCTTTTTAGCAGTCTGGAGTGCAGTGTTTACACAAGTAGCGTCGCTTCATACTCAGAGGTAAGAGAGTAATTTACATACACCTGCGAAAAAAATGTAACATATAGGAAATTACCGGTATGCTGTGTGGAATCTTCTTGCACCTTGTAAGCTACATCACATTTACTTTTTTCGCTTGTGCAATCAAGAAAATTCCCTGTCTCGACCGTCTCTTGTCTAGCTATATTCTGGTGCTGACATTCATCCTCCAAATCAACGGTTAAAATACTTCTCCAAGAAACCATTTTCTCTGTTCTAGCAGATGGTAGCTTAGATATCGGTGTGCTAAATTGAAAAACGGACGGGACAGCATTTTTTAACTTTCTGTAACGGCGCTTGCCGAGTGATCCAGTTGGCTGCACGTAATCTTCGTCCATAAATGACTACTGCAAACGCGGTCGCGATACAAGTCAGGTCTCCTCATTTCTCCTAATCGCTACTCGCCACTTCAACTGTAAATCCATGTCAGTGGGAAACATGTGACCCTAGGATGTATTATTACATCTGGGGGCACAGCAGTACTGCGGCATACCTCCGCTGAGAGCTTACAATCCTCATCAATCAAACTACAAAGACGACTCACGGTACTGATCGGTTGTCAAAAGCTCCCAGTAAGTTCTCTAGTAGAAGTTAACAACTCAAGTCTAGCGCCACTAGCGGATATACTGATTTTGCCTGACGGACCCTATTAGGAGATAAGGTGTCGTCCAACATGCGACTTCGCTTGTGCGCTCGCAGCGAGATCGTCGGCGATGAAACATTTGCACAAATGATAGAGGCATGTTCACCGAGACCGTCGATATTGCTATGTCTAAACGTCGAATAATCCTGTGCTTGCCAAATCAACAGTGTTGGGATGACTTGAGTCAGACTCGAGTCAACTTTTTCGTATAACTTGACTTGACTCGAGTCACTTTGCCAAAATGACTTGACTTGACTTGACTCGGCGCTTCAAAAATGTGGATTGACTCCTGACTCGGAGCAAAATTCACGAGTCAATTTCAAGTCATCAAGTTAACTGGCTCGATCAAATATCTGTGTCTTGTGTATGTTCGGATTGTTTGCGATAAGCCGATGTCACTTGTTAGAATAACCACTCATTCACTGATTGTACGTTTCATTGATCCTTCATTGTTACATCACAAATAAATTGACGGCAAGCGAAATTATCACAGCTCACGTTGTAGTAATAGTAGATTAATCTAATTCTAATAGCAACGCATCTATAATTCTTGGACGGCTCACCTTTACCAACTCTATTGCGTGATTTAAATCGAACGAATATAGTTTATGCGTTTATAAGCTTACGGATGTGTAGATGGATGGGTAGTGTATTGTACGATATCCATTTGTTTCAACTTCCCGAGGCTTCGAATTCGATTTTCAATTTTGGATGATAATAACAGACTGAAGCATGGAGCTATACAGATACTCACGTATTTTATTACCGGTTCTACATATGCGTGAGTGACACAACACCTTTTGGCATGTATTCGCCTTCAAATTTGTTATTTCATTCAGGATAAATAGCCAATTAATATGTACTTCACGCAGCGAGCAAAATGTAATGACTTTGAATCATCACTCATGCTTCGAAAGTTCAAATTGACTTGAATTGTGACTTGACTCGTGACTTGACTTGACTTGACTCGACTTGACTCGAGTCACCTTCAAAAATCGAGTGACTTGACTTGACTCGAGTCACCTTCGAAAATCGATTGACTTGACTTGACTCGAGTCAAAATGTGCAATGACTCGAGATGACTCGTGACTCGAAGGTAGTGACTTGATCCCAACACTGCAAATCAACCCAGTGGTATATGGAGGGGACCCCCAATATATATAAGTAACATATTTATAGATAGAATTCATTCATTACCTTTGAAAAATTTCACGTTTCGCACCACCAGGGCATGACTGCACAGTGCACACTGCACAGTTGCACACGGAGTTTTCATGACATAATTGTTATCAATTTTAAAGCGCATTAATATAAGTATTGTTTTCAATGTTACCTAATTCGGTTCGCTCCTATCGGACAACTGAAATTTTTTTATCACGATTCCCGTCGTCCGCGAAATGGTGCTTTAATCTCATGTGGCCCTTGGGCCAAAAAAGGTCGGCCACCCCAGATATGGATAAAATGGGACATTATTTGCAAATTACAATTCAGTTGCATAGAGGAAAAAAATCGCAATCTGTGTCTTCGCGATGCAGTAACAATTTGATGCAATTTTGGGAATTATACCATGATACTGTGACGGAGTAAATACATCATCTGGTTTCGTAATATTGTAAAATGGATCTAATAAACAAACGCTGCTTCCCACTTGACAAAATTAAAAATATCTGTAGTGTAGCTTAACGGCTTGGGTTGAACAAATGATTACGAAAGATTGCTAGTCCTAGTCCTTGAATACTTGGCTAAGTGCACGTAAACTAGACATATGCTATTTGACTACTTCCTAAATTTCGTTTATGACCAATGTCTATTAGTAGTGAGAGTATGTGTGCTTGTAATCAGTATACTGTAAAATGGGAAAATTAGTAAGATGCATCTCTGTATTAGTTGCTGACTAATACACAAGAGCAACACTACGATTTTTTTATCTACGTTTTAATTATACAGGATTGGATATATGTCATTTTTGAATGATTCATACATATTAGGGTATTCGAGAGTTCACGTTATAAACACTTTTAGAATATGAAAAGAGGAAGGATATTTAGAAAGGCGTTATTGCATGTTAATTGCAAAGTGCATAATTCGAGCTCTGTCACAATGAAACATTTTTACATGCCACCGTTAATCATATGTTTGCATATGTTCAATGGTTATATGATAGTTATTTAAACGTAATTGTGGCGTATAATTTTCGCAGTAAATTGGTAATACTGTTTGAGTCGGAGTCGGTGTATTAAAAATGTGTGGAGTCGGAGGTAAAATTTACTTACTCTCCACAGCCTTGTATAGTCAGTACAGTCATAATATTATTAACACCTCCATTTGCCACCAATGCTCCATCTAAACTGCGAGCACGCACTGCTGACAAAGTCTGCGCCCACAAAAAACCACCAGCGGTTCAAAATAATTATTATTGTATCTTTCGCCGAAGGCACTGATGATCAACCGACCAATTGACGACCATTTCAGGCGTACAAATGTGCATCACTAATTCGTTATCAGAAATTCGTAATCAGACAACTCGACACCCTCTCTTTGTGTGGAAAATTAAATAAAATGCGATATAAACTCGAGTCCGTCGGAGCGAACGAGTTTTGTAAAATGTGGGTATATCGGGAGTAGGGCTGGGCAAAATCGAGTACCTGAGTGATTCGATTCTGAATCACGTATAACGCTTCGAGTCGAGTCGAGTATTCGAGTATCACTCATTATGACGTCACAACAGAATGTACCAAGTCAATCTTCAAATATGTACCATTTATGCCACCACAAAGAACGTAATGGCTGTTATCCGTCACATTAAAGATACTTTGGTATTTTTTCGACCATACCGATTTCATTGCACTTCTTGACAATGTTGTGGGATGACCATGACTTCGGAAATGTGTTATTTCCAGTAATGTTCGTAGTTTTGTACTATGCCTCGTATGCTGCGACACGGCCAATCAAGGTTTCAAGGCTTCCTCGGTGGAAAATAGTATCAAAGCTATAATATTCGTTAGTAAATTAACTTTCAGTTGCGAGGACCGTATAATGTCAGTACTCGAAATAATCGTCTTTTACTACTCGACTCGAATCATTAAAATTAATACTCGATTCAGATTCGAGTACTCGAATCATTGTGCCCAGCCCTAATCGGGAGTCGAGACAAAATGATGACCTTTTTATAGTCACCACCAGCTGTCATCGTGAAAAATGTGTCGAAGTGATGACTTCTTTTACGTACCCTCGTCCAAGGGACAGCGCAAGGTGTAGGTGAGTTTGCGCAGACTCGTAAAAAATTAGATGGAGCATTGTTTGTAACATACTACAACCATTTTACTCACATACATGGCGAGAAATCAGTCATTAGTTTCTTTTACTAAATATATATATAAAGTGATGTCTACAATATATAGGGATTGTAAAATATGTATACCATGAAATAAGCAAAAGAATAAATATATATTTGGACGTTTACCATTCACGCCAGAGGTGTCAAAGATACGGCCCGCGGTCCGCATCCGGCCCGCCAGACGATTTGATCCGGCCCTCGAAGCCATTTTGAGTAGATTTATCTATATTTTCCAGCGCACTTGTAGGAAATGTAGAGATTTTTTGCGGGAAATACTACATTGTTCATAAGCCCGTTATAACCACCCGACTACGGCGATGTGGTTTCACTCTGGTTACCACTAGTAAAAAGTAGGTGAGATTGACACCCAATATCAAGAAAGCTAAAAGTGCTCACCAAGTTCAAAGTTTTATGGAAAAAGAGATTAAAAAGTAGTTCTTCAAAGAAGCAAAACCCCAATGCGGAACCGTTATATGCAGTTAACATGGAAAATATATTAGTTGCACAAATATATAATTGAAACATGTATGGCCGCACTGCTATGTCACTTTCGACCCAATAGACCCCCAGACATGCCAACTTAAATCGTCGTTAACGCGGCTGTTTTAGCGGTTCTTAATTGTATTCAACCGGACAATCATCGTATTTCTGCCAATCCGAGCATTGTTCGCAAATAAGGGAGTCGCTACTTGCTACTTTAAAAACCCTATGATCCGTGTATCATCAATATACGATTTTAAGATATTCCAGCGAAAAGCAAGAGCACAAATTAACATTTTGGAATCAGTTGACTGGTCCGGCCCCCGAGGCAATTTGAGTTTGACAACCCAGATTTAAGCCCTTACGATTGTTTTCCGAGAAGTATACATTTCGTTCTTCAATTTTCATCAGACCTGGAAAGAGTTTGTTAAATGTCAATAGTCGACACGATACCCTCCGTAAGCATAACTCAACTTTCGTAATATATTCGTATAAAAAGACCATATGAGACAGCGTTTTTTGTCTATAAATCAGTATACGTGAGTAAAAAAGGTTACTATTGAGACAATAACTGATTGGATGCAAAGAATGAAATGAGTGTTGCTGAATCAAAAAGGAGGACACAATGTCAATTTCTTGTAAATGACGAGAGGTAGCATTCACCAGATTAGTGATTAGTGCGACTAAATTGAAGATGTCAACGTCCTATACTATTCTTATACTGAGGAAAATACATTAGTTATACCATCCTGTATGTCCAATTATTGAAATTCAAAAACAAGATTTCTGGATATGTCACAAAGGGGGCCTAGAAAACACGAACAAAATTAGGAGTCAGCCAATCAGTAGCTTATTATTACAATCTTAGACTAATCAAGACCATTTTTCGATAGCCCGCGCTCTCGCCGATGGTTACTTTTAAACGCTTTGCAATAAATCTTATAGCGACTTTCCTGTGATGTTCTAGCAGGCTTACTGATGTTTTATCTTTTTCCAAATCCTCATAATAAGACATTACAACGGAGTATTTTTTAATTTTTTCAAATCTTGGACAATCCTAATATATACACTCAACGGTTAACACTATCGTTGGCCCAGGAAGCTCTGCGTAGACCAGTGGTTCCCAACCTTTTTCGACTAATCTCCCCTTATTAATCGCGACACAAATTTTAGCCACCCCCTATATTTACGGATTCGGAAATGAGGACATATAAACGGAAAGTTTAGTCACCTGACTCTAATCGCTGTTGATTTTAATGAGGAAGGCCATTTTCCGAGGTGGTAGGGGCTTCGAAAACCGGTTTCTGTGTGTACTCTCCGTTAAGTTGACCCTTTTTCTCGCGTCATATGCAAAGTAAGTGGTCTTCATGTGCATTTGTTACCGGGGTAATTATATATATCTCACTAGATATTCCAACATATTCGCCCCCAGTCGTCCCCTATGGTATTTTCCCCTCCTTTTTTTCTCAAAATCGCCCACGTTGGGAACCACCCATGCGTAGATCATGCACTGCAAAATAGTTCTATGTTTTACCTATATTCACCTGACTGTAGAAATTTAAGACAATGATATGTAATCACACTGATACATGTATACTTACGTCTCTCAATTTCTTGGGTTAACGCCATGATTTTAGCCAGCATTGCGATTATGATGGTTGCAAAGATGATGAGTATAATCGGAGTTGCTTTAACCTGGTTAACCCGGCAATTACTGCATAGTCTGCTAACGGAATTTCCATTTTTCTCGGTGAAAAAGAAACGTTCGCAGTCTCATTCGCCTATCATCATAACCGATAGTAGGTGTCCAAAATTCGGAAAATCTGAAAAATGATGTGTATCAAAGTCTCCTTTTATAGAATAATTATTGAAACAACATTGAGCTTGCAATAAGCTCACAGGAATGTCGTTACGATTTGTCGCAAAGCCTTTGAAACTAGCGACCGACGAGTGGGCGTGCCAGCTACCATCAGGGATATCTAAAACTCCCAGGCCCTGGAGTTTTAGATATCCCTGGCTACCATAGAACGGCGACACGACTAGTGATTATGAAATCACGGCTCTTGATTGGCCAATCGGCTATGCTTTAATGATCACGACGGTGGTGGCTTGCTGATTAGTTGTTAACCCTTTGCGACCGGCGGACCAGTATACTGGATCGCGATTGTTTAACACGGAGAAGTCGTTATTTATTCTAAGATAGCTCGACCTGCATTACTTTCTAAACTGTAACAATCGATTTATATGGATAGTTATTATGAATACGCATACATAAGACCACGTACAACCTATTATATCAATGTATCAATGATTCTGCAAGCGCATTTTAAGTTGGTTCTGATAAAGACTTAAGATTACTCAGGACATATTGAGTTACGGAATGCATGATGATGAACAAACAACAGCTGCTTCACATAAACTTTTAAAGCATGGCTGGCTTATTGTGAAGGAAATCGCCGTAGCCTACATCCCTGTTTTGACCGAGGGAAAGTAAGAACACGCGGAGAAATATTGCAAAGGCGCTTATGCAAGTGGCGAACGAATTTCTCGTTTAAGAAGGGATGCATCCTCATTGAATAGTGAATACACAAACACATATAAACTTAACAATGACACTTCTTTGTCTGATTTTATTAGGTTCCATTCGGGGTATATAATTAAAGTTTTGAATGCTCTAAGAATTGGCCGAAACAGCCATTTATGCTGGGCATCTATTAGACTCTTACAACAAAATGAATTCACTCGTAAGTGGTGGCAAAGTCGTCAATGATGCCGCAGAGAGATATGTAAAGGTAAGCACGGACCATGCTGGTATGACCACTAAAAGGACCAGCACATGGGGCCCAATATAGCAAAGAATGCCTGCCTGAATGCCTGATCTGGCGGATCGGTAGACTTTCAAAAATTGAAATCAAGCCAAAATGTGAAGTAGGCTATATGCAACCGTTTTTTTGCAAGTATATGGTGCTTGCGAGTGACATTTGAAGGTTTTTGTTCGTGAATGCTGATGTTCATTATTGCATCCATGTGATTTTACGGTAATGAGGCTGCTAAATCGCGGTCGAATTGCCTTGACCAGATGAACGTGCTACCACCGAGAGTCGTTTACTGTCTTTCGCGCCAAAATCCGTGGGTTTAACCGACCACGCCATCTCGTATAATAATCTTCTCGTTGACAGTATCGAGAGAAGAAGCGTTTCGGAGTCGAACCAAGCACCTTGTCGTGCTACCTTGCTAATTGCCAACTACCACCAGACGTAGTCTACCCTGGCCACTACGAATACAATGCGCTGCACGAAAATACCTGACAACAGCTATACCGGCCATCCACAAAATCCGTGGCGAAAAAAACACTTCTTGCTTACAAAACTAAAAGACGCACACGATTCCAAATTGGTATTTCTTCCCTGGCAAATTGCAAGGACAGCGAGATTCAGCGTCAGCCATTTAGGTGCCTATGGGCAATTAGCAGTGGCGGCTCGTGACAATATCGGGTGGTGGGGCAAGGGCTGCGAGCGACTTTTATCAACATGACGTCACAATGGCGTTTTCCAACGTAAAAAAGTAACTTTATGATGGTCACATGCATTTCCCGACAACAGTGATTTTAACGCAGGTGCCGCGAGAGGTTTGCCGGTGAGCCGTGACTTGAAGTGTGGTAACAAATGTTTTAT
>ATSW01013771.1:0-11946 GCA_000444245.1 Botryllus schlosseri | reverse complement strand
CTGTTCATAGATTTACTAATTCGGCTTTTGGTTTAGTTGTAGGACACACAATGCCGAGAGCATAATAACCATGTTAGGCTTCAAACACCCTTCTACTATGTGCAGATTAGTAGTTTGCCCACCCCTGATCTATCACCATGTTGTGGTTGTTTTACCGATATTTCTTTCAAAGTGTGATATTGACTCGATATTATTGTCAAACCAATCATGGCCGGGCGCTAAATATGATAGATGCCATATTTTTGGAAGATCGGTCTTTATCGGTACTGGCACAGCAAATCAGTCGACTTCTAATACAGGCATCACATTCTCAGTCTACAAATCCAACCTCCCTCCAGCTCTGGTCGATTTTCTTCCGCTCTTGCGCTTGATAGCCGAGGTTGTGGGCAGCTGTTGGGCAGCGACGGCGGGTATGCCGGTACTTTTGCTGGTTGTGGTCGGCATACCAATGCTAGACGNTGTNGCAGTGACNGTCGTGTACGCGCCTTCTCNCAAGTTAGAGAGATTGCCGTCTTCGTCGCAAGGAATTCCAGACTGAACACAACATCATGATTTTTGACATCAATNAAGGTTGTCNTGACTCAACATTTAGTCGAACTGCGCATGACCCGGCAAAGTCATAACTTNGAAGAATAGTGTGGTTAGGTATTTCGTTTATTAGTNCTGTTACTTGTGAAATAAGGTTAGAACCTAGAGTGAGTAAGCTAGTACAATATTAATGGGAGGCAATCGATATCACCTGAGCATAGTTTTAAAAAAGTAGTCTGAACATGCCTTGTTCTCAAAACTGAACAGCAAACTCAATGACTCGAACTCGGACTTGTGTCATAAATAATAATGTGACTCCGTCTCGACCTCTGTTCGCTGACTTGGACTTGACTCGGTGGTGAATTGAAAATGACTCAACTTGACTTCGGCTGGCTACGCGCCTCGTGCGCCCCCATCAGCCCATGTATAATACGCACCCTTAAAATGGCTGCAAATTCTCTTGCAATAGCCAGTACCCATGTATAGTACGCACCCTGCATTCACAGTACATGAATATTGAATAGTTGCGTTTTAGTACACCATGTTGTTCTGTTTTGCGATGTCGCTGTCGAACAATCATGACATACTGATCGCTAATCATATTACAATTAACTGCATTGTCTCTAAACGAGAGTAGATAGTAGCCAAAACCTGTGAGGTTGGCGACGCGATAGTTCAGGCTAGCGACACACGACATCTTCCGCACGAGGCCTATTACCATTACAGATGCGATTGCTCAGGCCAGCGATTATCTCGGGCGAACCAGTCCTGTTGGAGATGCGCCTGATTACGGAAGCGATTATATCTTGGGCACATGGCCTCTTGTGTATGCGATTGTTAAGGCCTGTCGTTCATGCGATGAATCAACAAGGATTGCCGCGCACGCTTGTAGCAATCAGCGACCTGATTTCGCTTGCGTACAAACTGCAAACCAACTCAGCAAGAGATTGCGTGCTTTGCAGACGACTCTCGTTAATTAGAAACACGCTTTTCGTTAATTGGCAGCACGCTTCTCTATTTGGCAGCGCGTCACACTCTATAATACGAATTATGGGGGTCAAATGGCTAGAGGTGATGCACGATTTAAACAAAAATGAAGAAAGGAGTGATTTAAAGTTTTTGATCGAGGGATTTTTTTTCAAGGCTTGCTGTACCCATGTATAATACGCACCCCCCTATTTTAGGACAAAAAAATCGGTAAAATTTTGCGCATTATACATGGAAAATTACGGCAATTCATTATGATGCGAGTCGAGTAGTGGGAGATGGAATTTTGGAGTTCAGAAATGATTTGCTCTTTGCGCCCAACAGTTAATTTATCGCGGCATACGAAATATGTAGTACAAAGTTACACGCTTAGTGGAAATGTCAGATCCGTGAAGTCGTGATCAACTCACGGCACTTTCACATTGCATTTCGTTCAGTATGGACGTTGTTCAAAATTGAAATGGGCAACCATAAAGCCAGTTCCACATCATATGAAATATAATCTGCTATCTTCTCAACCATGCCAATTTCATTAAACTTAGTGACAACGATGTAGGTTGATCACTTCTACACAGAAATGCCATTTTCATAACGTGTAGCACATATTTCGCACGCTATAGTACAACTAATCGAGGTTTCAATCCTTCCACAATGGAAAATAAGATTGACTCTCATTTTAGTTTGAAAAAATAATCTCTCACTGCTCGTCTTGAAGCATGAAAATTAACAACCCGATGCAGATGAGAGTACTCGAATCATCGCGTCCTGCCAAAATGTTTTTGAAAATATAAGTAAATACCTTCAAATACATGACTAGAACTGATTTGGGTACAAAAAATGAGGAAAATAAAATTTTTCAATTATGATGCTATCAAGTACAGCAAGCACAATTTACGATTCTTTGAAAGCCTGATTTGATTTACCTGTTTGCGTATTTCGTTCATTTGACCTTCCGTGATAGGATCATATTGAACTTGGGGATTGTTGGACAATGTGTTGTACACCAAATTTGAGTCAATTCCGACCAGTAGAAGCGGAGTTATTCGCGCTTTTCGTTGATATTTGTCGGATTATCCTTGAGCCGGGGATTATCAACGAAAAACTCAAATAGCTCCCTTCTACTAGTCGGAATTGACTAAAATTTGTTTTGCATCGTCTTTGAAGAGAGCTCAACAATTTCATGGGGTTCACAGAAAAATTTGAGAATTTTTTTTTTAATTTTTGTAATAAATTAAAAATTTCAATTCAAGATTGCACGGCCTTGACTGGTTGGAATTGAGTCAAATTTGATGTGCATCGTTTTCTTGGACAACCTGACGATTTAGTCATCAGGCAAGTGAGATTTGGAAAATAAAGTTTTTTTTGAACAATCCTATTGTGCATGCTTAGTTCCTGGAAAAAGAATTAAGTTAGTAAGTGCTATAAGTATGCGAAGGCACTTGAGAATTTGAAAAGTACAAGTAATTTGTTACTGGCCTCCACTTACCGAAACTAATTTCAACTTTCCGAAAATTCAAAGTGTAAAAAGTAAGTAGTTCTGCCCAGTGTTGGGATCAAGTCACTACCTTCGAGTCACGAGTAATTTCTAGTCATTGAACATTTCGAGTCAAGTCAAGTCACTCGATTTTTGGAGGTGACTCGAGTCAAGTCATGTCACATTTCAAGTCAAGTTGCCTTTTCAAAGTATGAGGCATGCCTGCCTACACCATTGCATTTTGCTAGCTGTCTGAAATACAGATTGAGTGGTCATTAATTCTGCACCGATGAGCGAATATGAAGTTAAATATACACACAAGACGGTGCTGTATCGCTACGTAAGTAATTGCATAGCCTCACTTTGTAGTTACCAGCCAAAATAGAGAATAGAGAAACGAATTGATAAGATACAATACATTACCAATTTACAAATTAATATGATACATTTCGAGCCCGCGCCAATGGTTGAGGACTATATAAACTATCTTCGAATTAAATTTCTATAAAACAAGAGGTTTGGTTCAGGTAATAACAGAGAGCAGTAATATACATTTTTCTAGTAAATTACTTTACTATACTAGTTAACGACAGGATAAGCTTCGATCACTTCGTTAGCCGTCAATTTATTTGTGAGAGAACAATAGAGGCTCAGTAAAACGCAAGAGCATTGAATGATTGCTCACGGGTTACACCGGCGTTTCGCGAACAATCTGATTGCAAGATACCGTGATTTTTATCGAAATCGATTGCTTAATGACTTGAAATTGACTCGAGAATTTTGCTTCGAGTCACGAGTCAATCCCCATTTCTGACACGCCGAGTCAAATCAAGTCTAGTCATTCTAGCGAAGTGACTCGTGTCAAGTAAAGTCATCGAAAAAGGTGACTCGAGTCTGACTCGAGTCAAGTCATGACTCGAGTCATCCCAACACTGGTTCTGCCTAAAAACTATATTTAAAGCCTACTCTGAAAAGGCAATGCTTTGTTACTGACGCCTTCTGCAGAAGTCCTGATAAACAGGCGCATACCATGTTTTTCCATTACAGGCTGCAAAATGATCTACACTACATGAACTTTCACCGTGTTCTTACGTCTTTCAAATGATTGATCTCCTTCTTGAGCTCCTTGACGAGAATCCACGGATCGTAACTCACATTCCTGGCAGGTTGTACCGCAACACGCTTCATTCGCATCGAAAATCTCAGAGTGGACAGCTGCAAATAAAGCCCGAGATATATATCAATTTTAGGGGTATTGTCAATAGCGAATGGTAGTGATCAGCGCTGGGCTTGATGATTCGAGCACTTGAATCAGAATCGGGTATTCATTTTACAGATTCAATTCACAGCATTGTCATAAATTGCAATGAAAGGTATGATTGAAAAAATATCAATAATGTTACTTAAAACTGTCATTCTATTCTTTGTGGTCGCATGAAGGATACATCTTTTAACGTTGCAGAATTTTCATTCTCGATTTTGCCCAGCCATAGTACTGATACTATCTGATACTAACTTTTGCACTTGGTACAAAACCGAAGTAAAATGCAAGCGCTGCAGCATGCTTGTACTCGGACATGGTCAAAGTAGTCAGGGACTCGGCTTTACTACTCAATTACAAGTAGAAATAGCGATCTTCAATTGGAAAATGAATTGTTTGAAAATGACTCGGGTCAGTAGTTTGCAAATTTGATTTGAAACATGGTCAGATACTTTTAGTAATTCATTCCAGGAGGCAACTTGCGAAATTGCAGGTGCATCTTTAGGACGAACGCAAAATAACCAATGGCACAACAAATGATGAAATTTTTGAAAACGAATCAGTCGCCGTGGTTCACAGGCTATTTCGCGCATCAATCCTAATATCAAATTCAAGGAAGTAAAGTAAATGTAAGTATGAATCATCGTGATTGCTGCTGCATCTGATCGCACTTATTAGAAGTAATCGATCACACTCATTTGCAATACACAATCATTATGTTTTGGTTTTAAAGTATATGAAAATCAGATTTCATTGGCTCTGCACATTTCATTTTGCGCACCAGTCATCTATAGTAATGTATTAGATGTGTAGATCGACGTGTTTTGACGTATTGCGGTAGATGAGCGATCGCTCCACCATGTCTGACCAACATTGTACATTCCGAAAGCACATTGATAAAATGTGGAAACAAATGCAAATGTACCGTCTCCTCCAACTGGGCCTCTTTCCCATAAACATTTGCTATCAGATTGGTGCAGCATCTTCCTCCGATCGAGTCCTGAAACAGAGATTCAACAAACCCTATATCTATCATGATTGAAACAGAATCTTGAAACCAACCTTCAAGACGTGCGTTAGATTTGTTTGACGAAACGGAACATAGCCTCTTCCATTCTCAGCAAGTGCAATTATGGTTTGTTCAAGGAAGCTCAACGATTTGTTGATGTACATCGCCTCCCGTTGGATTAGACCCTCTGATTGTGAATGATGATAACAAAATCGTACAATCATTTTGTAATTTGCGATTGACCGTAGTAGGCTACTGAAGTAAGCAGCTTTAAAAAGTAGATTTGGTTGAGGAGTCGCACCCATTTAGTGATAACTCTGAGCTGAACTGTACTTTTGAAATTCCAAGATGCATTTTGCAACAACGCAGAATCACTCATGATAAATAGAGCGGTGTTTGAAAATCGATAGTGTTATCGTGATAGTAGGAGATATCGTGCGGTCGTTATGATAACAGCACTTTGCTACTGACCGCTTCTGACAGACAGACAGACAGAAGTTTATTTCCAAATGCAAGAAAGTATTGCGGTGAAATGTTAGCCAGCGATACGACCATCAGGTCTTCAAGTCAGCTGGTCACCTTATACAATGTAGTCATATATGGGCCTATATGAAACATCAATTACATGTAACCCATATATATATATATCTATAATTAATGATTGGAATATCACTGCTGTCAATCTAGCTATGTAAAAACAATAGACATTCGGTGACGTCCATTGAGATCACTTTTCATCAAGTCTAGTGGTGGATACATACCATGCCAATTTCGAAAGTAGGGTCACTACGTATTCAACTATATGATTCCCAGGCCATTTTTTCGATGCCATCTATTTTCACTACATCTGAAACCAAGATTTCTTATCATTTACAATTTTTCAACCCCTGGTACTCACCCCGGTCTTGCTGATTCTTTCGGACCCGGCCAGGTCGACGAAATTCAATTTTGTAGTCACATATCCTGCATTTGACTGAATTCTTGATCTGGACTGTTTAAATAGTTTTAACAATTGTACAGGGGTACAAAACTGCAAACTGCAATCGAACAATATCTTAATTTAGCTGAAATCGATTTCCACTAAGATTTGGATCAGTAGCAAAAATCTGCTATAGATGAGATTAAAATTTGAGAACAATTTTAGGAATTAGTATATCAATGTTAATGGTTTTTACGTTCACGTGCCAAGCAAGACAATATCTTTAAGCTTATTATGCAGCATGTAGAGCAGTGATTCCCAAGTGCGGCCCCCAGATAGCCTTCTTGCGGCCCCCAAAATATATTAGGAAATCGATTATTGACAACAATAAAATATATATTTATAAAATACTCTTGCTTGACTTGACCTCTGTGGTTTTTAAATATAGAATTGCAGGAAACTTGTGAGTATAGACTGCTAACGTTATGTCACTGCTGTTTCAATGCAATGTGCCCTAACTTTCCAGTTGAACGAGCAGTAGCTGTAGATATAAATAGGTATTGATAACTTTCAAAACCGGAGGAAAATCTCTCCCTCGTGGTCGCTTGACTAAGAAAGAAAACGAGGCTCAACTCCCGGAAAATACAGTTTTTCTTCCACATTAACAGGTGGTTGACTGAAAAAAAAACTTCCCGGTCCAGCTCCGAAATAGCCGCCGTAGCGTTCCTACAGTGCTGACTTAATGTATATCGGTCGAAATTGGCCCTATATGTAACCAAAATCCTCAAAAAAAGAAGACAAAATCTCAAAACATATAAGAGATTTTGGCGTCCTCCGAGGACACTTTAAAAACAATCTAAAAATAGGACAAATCATCTTAAAAGAGGACGTATGGTAACCCTATGATAACTAGATGTGCATCACATGACTCACGGTTGAATACGCCGAGATGCATACTGCTTAGTCGGCTAAAAGCAGCATAATTGGTAGTCATATATTCAGGGCCATAACTGCCGCACCCCAAACCCCCCAATTGAGGGGGCCGAGTTCGAAGGTGGCCCAAAATTATTTCGTGTATTGGCATAAATTAAAGAGTATTTTTTGAAAATTCATGCAACTTCTTCAAAAATTTTTCGCGCTGGGCGCGATTTCAATACGCCGCATATCTTGATTAGTGGGGTAGGCTACTCTCCCCAAGAAAAAATACGCAATATTTTATAGAAATGGGCATATCAGCGTTGGCCATGACCGCACCACAACGCACCAAGACATATAAAGTCTTAGGCCATGTAACATGTGACTCCAAGAAGTGTGAACGATCGGCAGCGAGAAAGCCTTGGCATAAAAAGGACTGTTTTTATGCTGACCAAAAACTTCGTTATATATACAAATATGCAAAATACATATAGGTTCATTTGTCCAGGCGCCTAAATGACTGGCGCCGAATGTTCTTGTCTTGGCAATCTGAACCTCACAAGACAAATACCATCCTGCAGGAAAGAAAATTATATGCCAGTGAAGAAATACTAATCTGAAATCGTGTGATCTTCCAGTTTAGTAGGTTTGGGCAATTCTACATTTTTTGATATAGCAGACATCAGGATGACACGAAATAACATCATGTGAAGAAGTCATACCTAGGGGTCTGCCCGCCTGAAGATGTTTAATTTTACGGGGTCTGCAGTTTCAAGACACCTCTAACTCAGCTCTACCGGTAAATCGGATTACGTGGGCAAAGAGGACAACCACGCAATTCTCCATCTTATTCACCGATTTTATCATGAATTATCGAAATATTCGGGCGTCGCGCTGTCTCAATAAACAGTGCAACTTTAATTTCGTGGCAAAAGCGAACAACGCCATGCTGGGTCAGTTTATCACCATCTCGGAGCCCGAAGTGCCGTTACGTTCCTGCCAACGGGTATACCCCCGGATATGTTTAATTCCTATTGAGGGGGCCGATACCTTTACAAACACACCTCACTCAGCTCTACCGGTAAATCAGATTACGTGAACATAGACAAGATGAAAATTGATAGCAATACATGCAATTCCCGATCATATTGACCGATTCAGTCATGAAACTAAAGAAATTTCTCGCGCTTCGCGCGTTTAGACGAGAAAAGCTGATTCACTCAACATACACCCAATGCAGCAGATAAGTAGCAGTAAACAGTGTACAGTTTTGAAATCTCGCCCGGGCAATAAAACTACTCCGAAATACCCATGATGACTGTTTGGGTCCGTTTCATAGCCGTAGTATTCGTGCGGCCCCGACCGTACTCTGAAATTCTAAATTTGGCCCTCACACCGACAAAGTTTGGGAACCACTGATGTAGAGCTTAAACCACTTTGCTTTTACAATGGCGTGTGATGTTATAAATGAGACTTTACGTTGCCGTGTAACATTACCTGCCATAACTACATTAGCTGTAGTTAATTTCTGTTTCTTTCCAGCTGAGTTTTTCGTAGCTTACTGTATATTTATTCCACCAGAAACCCTATCATTACCTTTGTTAAGGCTATTTGTTGCGCTATCGCAAGCTTCCGTGCTTTGCTCGTGTGCAATCATAAGCAGGCTATACTTTATGGGACTGCAATGATTACTGTGAAGCAGATTTTGACATTGTGACAGGTCATGGTCACTCTCACCAGGTCACTAAGACTATAGTATAAGTCAGACATAAGCCAGGTTCTTTCAAAATTCAGACAGTGCTTTAGTACAAGTATACTAATGAGAACGATTCATTTTTGATACTGCACTAACACACACAAAGCAGATTGAAAATAGCTCACTTCAATATGAAGGGTGAAGATACAGTGAGATAGTGAAGAGTTTTTGTTGAGAGAATGAGCTGCGATCACGCGATTCGTTTCTCCTTCGAATAGGAGATTAGGTGCTTCTTCCTCATTGGCAGCTGTCAAATAATACAACAGCGAATTGACATATCAGCTGCTTTCAAATGTAAGCAACAACCAGATGATACAACTCATCAGCAAGTAATGAAGGATGGTTTAACCGGATGATAATTTATCCATTATAGCTCAAAATTGGCAAACAGTGCACCCATTTGATGAAACATATGGACATATAGACGTTTTTGGAATATCCACTGGATATTTGCAAGTAAATAAATGGGTCACATCATAGGTACTTTTTCTAAACACTTATCAAAGTAGCTTGAAAGTTTTTATTAATGGCAGCAGTTTCAGGTTGCCCCGAATGATATAGGCTACTCTTCAATTGTAGGTTGAAGTTCTGTACCACCAAAAAGCTCTTTGAATGATATAACCGGTACATAAGAAATACAAATCTAAAACATGATATTCACTTCTGCTCGATATGTATAACACAGCATACTCTGATAATGTGTGACAAAGGGGGAGAGGAGGCCAAGATGAGACACTTTTCTGATAATTCAACGCCACTCAAAGAGTAATGCCTTCTGATGATTAATTTTGGTACTAATGGAAAGCCTGTGATCTGTACTATTTATGACTATGACTTGAGTTATATTGAACAACATACTGATGGATTTCTTGGCCCTCAAATATCCTTGCTCAAATGTCTCAACTTACCCCCAGGTGAGGGTAAGAAGAGACACACTGTGTTCAAGATGAGACAACAAGCAATTCTTGCTCATAACACCACCAATTCATCCCGAATGATGAATCAATTACCAACACCATGAATAAAATATAATTATCATGAAATAATTCACTTTTAGGAATTTTTAGAATTTGTACATCATATACAAATTTAAATCATAACACATTTGCATAAAATATTCATATTTATTCCCGAAGCTTTTCGGCTGACCCTCGTCAGGGGATATCGTCAGCAATATTGCGGGGAATTCGAATAACTATGTTAAACAACAATATTTATCGCTAATTATGACGTCACACAGAAAATATACAAAGTTAGGAAAACGAGAGAACTGAAGCGTTAGCATGGAGCGGAGCAAAACAAGTTAATGCGTGATTTTCAAATGATACACAAATTCTTTCTGTTGGCATAGACTAGGTTTACTCATAGTGATGATGGTGAGCTCAAGAACAGACAAATGGAATAAATTGCAACCCTTAGCCAATATAGAGAACATGTCCTCGTGATAGTTAGCAGCAAATGTATGATTTTCTAGTAAATGCTTGCCGAAAGAAGATTTTTGACCCATGGCCTGGTTATGCTCGAGAACAAGCGGATTGTTATGCTGCGATTTCGAGATATAAGATTTGACAGACGGTGGGATGTGTTCTTTAATACGGTCCTGCANCCGTTTGGAAGTTCTCCCTACGTACCGACAATCGCAAATTNAAATGACATCGAAAACCAATGGTCCATGGGATCCAGCAACAATNAGAGTTTCGTTATTATTTTGTCTTGTAATGTCACATCTGGTCAACTACTAGAACTAGATAAATAAATACANNTAGTGTGCCTTCAACAGTAAATTTTGAATCTTGCGAGGTTTTCAATAGAAAAGATCTTTGATACCCATGTCTCAACTTACCCCAATGGTTTTGTCTCATCTTACCCCCACACCGCAATTATTGTGTAAACTTGAATAAAAAAAAATTTGTCAATTACTTGTCAAAGGTAAGTGCATGATTACACA
Source organism: Botryllus schlosseri (assembly GCA_000444245.1). NCBI lineage: Eukaryota > Metazoa > Chordata > Ascidiacea > Stolidobranchia > Styelidae > Botryllus > Botryllus schlosseri. The sequence goes on along the minus strand of ATSW01013771.1, from coordinate 1,149 downwards.
GCTAATATTGAACTCAAACAGCTCCAGTAATGTTGTTTTATAATATGAAGTATTATGATAGGTATGCCCTTACAAACATGAACTCACATAACTGACATAGACTATGAAAATATAGTTTTGGGCATTTTCCTGGCTAACCTGAAATTTGTTTGCTTTGTTAATATGGCAGGACTATAGAATGACATTATGGGAACAACATAGTTGAAGTAATCTGTCCATCAGAAAATTTTTCCATGCAAAAATTGCATGTCTCATTATGCCCCGTGACTCATCTTGGCCTNCTCTCCCATAATNACTCTATTTTGTGAGAGCAATTTGCAAAAGCAACCTTCCTGAGTCATATTAAAAAAAACTAACTGACACAAAAACTTTACTCTCTGCATTATAATTGAGGCTGGGCACAATGAATTGAGTATCAATTGTAACGATTCGAGANAAGTAGCGACAGGNGATTTTTTNGAGTACTGAAATGATACAATCCATTTCACTGNGCGTTCTATTATCTNCGAGAATTATAGTTTTGGTACTATTTCCCAACGCGGCAGCTTTGAAATCTCAATTGCGTGTACACGTAGTGCAGTTTGAAACTACCANAGTATTATCATAAAGTGCAATGAAATACAAAATTTATTTCNATGTGATGTAGGACGATCAATNTATTCTTNGTGGTNGCATAAAANGTNCATATCTCTGAACTTATCACATCATCCATACTGGTATGATTACGCAAAAAGTGATGCTNTNACACTCGATTCGGAATCGAATCACTGATGTATTCGATTTCNTCCAGCCCTANTTATAATATNNATGATGAAATACGTNTCCCTAACAAAAAATAAACACANGAGAAATAGCAAAGCAATTTGTACAATCCGATTTGGCATTTACAAACCTTGATGAAGAGATAGGCCTTTAATGCATACGCTGCCGTCNTCCGCATCAACTATCGTCATTACCTTGTAAGATTCACCTTGACAAAACACAGCATCAAAGACAGTAAAACAAATGTCCGCTATCAAGCGTAAGATTACAACCCACTTGGACCTGATGAATCTGGCAACGTCGAGAGCAAGTCGAACATGGACTCGTTGTATATTTCAAGGTAGGATACACGTACAGCGACCGCACTGTCCACTTGCTCTTCAATTT
>ATSW01013766.1:0-10138 GCA_000444245.1 Botryllus schlosseri | reverse complement strand
CTGATAAAGAGATCTAAAATGTGAATAACAACAGCAGCGGGTATAGAAATCATTTTCTTTGAGCACTGATGGCCGTTGCAATTCCACATTCTATGATACATGTAGGACTGTTCCTATTGTTCTAAATGGGCAAGTTTAGACAAATAATAATTACTATCTCTTCAAGTAGTCCTACTATCTCTTCAAGTAGTCCTTCCGGTATAAATTATTCGAAGAACATCAAAAAAGCATCCTCAGTTACATATTTTTTCAGTGAAAAAAAATAGATTTGCCGAATTTCGAAAGAAAATGCACTAGGTCAAGTCAAAGTACACTAGATCCAGTGTTGAGGATGGCACCACTGACCAGTGACCACAAACAACAACGCAGGCTTTGTAGGTATATGGCTATGGCTATCACATACCACAATAAGGGCTTAAGGGGATTGCAGTCGAAGACAGCATAAAGGACACGAACAACGATAATGAAGCCTATGCAAGTAGCTATCACATACCACAATTTAACGTAGCTATGGATGCAAAATACATAACAGCTACATAAGTAAGGGAATGTATTAGCTTCGCATTACGCATTGGCCGTCGCTTCTTATATAATTCCTACAAGACTGTTGGATTCCGAAATCGATAGCCCGTTTCAAAATGTTTCGATTGTCCAATAGTTAGCGCAGTGGTTCCCTACCGGTGTGCCGTGAGCAAATGCGCTAAACTGGGTCGAAGTATCACAAAAATCTAAATTTTGAGTGTGTCATTGTTGAAGTTTCTATTGAATTTACTATATCAAGACACGCGATGTACAATCCGACGCAGTGAACAGATACAAGGATGTCGCGACGGCCATAGTAACGTTATCTCAATTAGGCATCCACATCAGGTCATGGATTGGGTCTTTTTCTGGCTTTTTATTGTAAAGACGCTCTGAGCACAGCAACGTATAGGGTCGGAGAATCTCATAAATCTGCGACGCTTCGTAACTTGCCACTGCACTGCCATGAATGAAACTGGGGCCTCCACCGTCAATGGGTGTGATACGCTAGTTTGCCCACATATAGTAGCATTTAGGACGGTGATAGATAGATAACTAGACTCGGGCTATTGTACCGTAATGTTGAGGTGTGGCCGAAGGTGACCTTTTACTTGTCACCCCATCAGAACCCGAGGCAGAACAGGGACGTGACGGAGTTGATGACCTTTTTCTGTTTCTATTTGTAGTCGTATTCTTGCCATGTCTTCGTTATCGATGATAATTTAATACCATGCCGATATAACATATTTTGATTCCTGAGATGCCAACTTATAGCACGGTCCACTTTTTGTAAGATACTGCTTTTGCAGATCCGAGGACGAGTAGGAGCCCAAATAAACCTCCAACACCTAGGAAGGCATTCCCACCATCGAGAAATGTATACTCATTTGGAAGTGAGGTTCATGTTTACAAATTAGAATTGCCGACATAGCCATTCACATTGCGATTGTTAGGTAGCGTGCCAGCATTGCAGGTAAAATGTTGGCTCAGGGCGCAACGTAATGTTGCAGGCGACAAATTTGAGAATTGAGAAGTAATGTTGATCAAATTATATCAGTTAACAAATTTTACCGGTCCTGAGGTTTATCATCTCGGTTTGTTGGAACTGCAATTGAACAGAAGCTGGCTGCCAGTAAGACTCTTGACTGAGGTATTGCTATCCTTACAGAAGCTATCACACGATCTGCATGGAAACGCGTTTGGCTTCCAAGTATAGACACCTCTATACGCGTCTGTATTTGTTAGTGACGATCGCGATTGGACTCTTCCATGCGACGGTTAATTACATCGACAACGAGGTAGTGGGCAGACTTTGTTGTCAAGCCAATCTTATGAAATTAACCTCAGCCTGAAGTTTGAAGGAGATCTCAGCAGGCAAGTTATGTGGCAACAGAGGTAATGGTTGATAATTCAAAACCTCACACGGATTGTGAGGAAGTCCTTATTCCTGCCTGCAATAAAATTTAAAAAAAAAAGAATTGAAAACGATCCCCATGTCAAATTATACCATTCGTAGACGTATTTGTGAAATGTCCGCAGAGATAAAAGAAAACTTAATTTCTTCTTTGAAGCAGCGAAAAGCCTACTTGAGTACACCGAAAAGGCAGAAGTACTTCGTCAGTGACCACGACCAGTGGCCACCTATATCAGACTGTGGTTGCTGCTATACGCATTCTGGTAGTTTGCTTTTGCCGTACGCCAAAAGAGTTCAGAACCACTGTGCTAGTGTGCCGCGAACTCTTTTTCACTTTCAAAGTGTGCCGGGAGGTCAAAAAGGTTGGGAACCACTGAGTTAGCGGATAGTGCATGAAGCAGATTCGTTTGTGCCTCACCTAGCCATTGTTTCTCTACGATGGCATTGTCTGTAATAAAGGCGAAGGTCACCTTCCTTGGCGATTTTTGGGGGTTTTGGTGCCCTGACACTGTTAATATTTAGATTTCTGGAATCAGTGTGACCATAGCGTTTCATTGATACCGGTTATTAAGAATTCCGAGCTATTTATGATCACTTGAATGGTTGCAGATGAGTATGGTTGCGGTGTATTTTTGATGATAGTGATGTAAATCGATGATGTTGGGCGACAAAAATGTTCAAATTTAGTTATTTATGAACGTGGATGTGTAACATCAATATAATCATCGACTCATGGAGGGGTTTCACAATTTTCACTTACTCATCCAGACGACAGGTGAGGCACTGCCTCACCTGCCTCATTGGACCGCACGTCGCACTGCCATTCACCAATGAATTGTTTGAAGCTGGCCCATAATGATTATACCATTCCCCTCAATAATGGAACTAAAATCCCAATCACACAGTGTATGCGTGAATCCGGTCATTGTGTTTCGCGAAGCGAATGGAGCAGCGGACGATCATAAAATACTCAAAAGTTTTAGCATATGATCTACCAGAGCCGTAACTGCCTAACCAGAAACCCCCAATCGGGGGGAGCTAGAAGGGGCCCAAGATTATTGCGACGGTCGTTTGTTGGAAGATATTCATTCAACTTGAAAATTTTCGTCGCGCTTCGCACGACTTCATGCCCCGACATGTTTATATTTTAATTGTTATTAATCAAGTCATGATCAACTATAACATATGTCAAATCAATGTGTCAATCCTTATGTTTACAGCATGATAACTTTGAATATAACGCCAGCGTTCGATTGTAAGAAATGAATTCTCAACTACGTTGGTCAGACATTCAAATCTCGTATACTCAAATGTAATGTGTTAATCTCAAGTCACCTGCACCGAGTAGAAATTACTTTTATCTTACAAAATATATCGAGTAGTAATTACTTTGTCTTGCAAAATAGTAACGACTTTTACAGTTGCAAAAAAAAACGCGTCGTAGGGATATGAATACAGCCGAGCTTGTTACGGACTTTAGGTTTTAGTGATTGTATGGACTCGTGTATGCTTGGGTGTTTTCATACTGATACTGTTTGAGTTGATTGGGTGAGTTACAAACGGTTTTACTTGCCAAGGTTTTTCCTTGTTGACTCTTTGGAGTATGGTAAGATGGTAAGATGTCGATGCGTAATACTATTTCCGTTAACTTAATTGCAACAAAAAATAATCAGACAGCTTGTTCATGGTTTCGACAAATAGATTGAAATATTCCGATTTGACTCATCGTGCCGCAACTCGAACGTGGTATGCACAAGTGGTTGTCAAGTAAGAAATATTTACAACAGGTGCTATTTCATTGATTGACTTGATTGTGTGTAGTAACACATTNTAAATATNGNGANAGGCATAGTGAAATTATTTACTGAAACTCTATTTGACAAACGGAAAACTCAGTCGTGAATAGAGTTGTAAGGTTTCATTACTTGTTTCNAATCAATGTGCGTATAATCTCTAAATATGACTGGGTTGAAAGTTGGTAGTCATGTTTGTCAATCTATTTCAATTCAGACTATGTCAAAGTCCAAATATTTCATTTTGGATTATCTGGATTTACCTTTAGTACATCTCGCGAGTGGATTCCGACGNCGTACTATAACATTCTTAATAATACNGNTTCGAGGATTTTCATGATAGAGTTGACAAGTGATAAGATGCGTGTTTNTNTTAAGAGTTTGATTTCAAGTTGATAAAGACAATAACTGTATAATGCACATACTTGTGATTCTTGATTCTTGTAGAGTTATANTTGGTATTGATTCNANANGTGTGAAAACAGCGGCGNGGTCAANGTGCGAATAATTCGATGTGGCTGAAAGTCGGCGTCAGTAATATTCAGGTTACGTTCGATTCAACAGATCGCGTTATTAGGATTTCTTAAAAGAATTAGAGTTGTGCCGAATTAACACATTCAGATAAGAATCAACTTAAGTTGTGTAGTAAGTTTCATTTCAAGTTGACAAATTGACACATTGCTTGAATATTTTCATGATTCTTATCATACAACTAAAGTCAGTCACTATTCCGGAGGCGTGAAACATATAGCGATCGCGGGCAATTGACAAATTGTTGGTTTACGAATCACCGTCTGCGACGGCTCTGTGACAAACTTATTGCGGAAATATTACCTTGTGAGCGATCGGTATGTCTGGAGCATTACCCTGTGAGCAGTCGTAGGATTTTAAAATTATTTCACACCTTTTGAATAAGCGTTCACTTCACAAAGGATTAGGGTTAGAGCAAAAATAAGTGACAATTTGTCGCTATTCAAGTTACCGACACTGACGGTCTGGTATTCGTTACTTATTAAATCTTACGAGCAGTATCAAGTTCTGTGCCAAACTGCTTACGAATATTTCACCACGTGAGTGATCGATATGCCTGTAACACCAAGTCGCGAAAGATGGTTATGTCCGAGACATTATCTTGTCAGCGATCGCGGGGTTTTGCAAACTATTTCACACCTATTTGAAGTGTTAGTTTGTGAACGCGGCTATTGCTGATATTCGTATCGCCGTCTACGCCGGCTCTCTGGTAAACTAATTACCAAATATTACCTTGCTAGTGATTCCTAGATTCACCAAACTATTTCACACCTTTTTGCTGAAAGTACGACATTCCACCCGCAGCCTATACCCGAAAGGGCGATTCACGACCGCACCCATAAGAACACATGGCGAGTCACCACAGATCCCGTAAGAATACATGACAGGCGAATCACCGCCACCGCCTATAGTAAAAAAGGCGAGTCACGACCACGAGTTTTCATGATATACACATTAACAAAGATTCATTCACATGACTATTTACTTGATACATATTCAACACCGGTCGAGAGATGCATATACCGAAAAGGGTTACCGGTTCAACACGAGTTTCGAGGCACCGGTTGAGTGATCCCTATACCGAAAATGGTCACCGGTTCAAGACGAGTTTCGAGGCACCGGTTGAGCGATCCCTATACCGAAAAGGGTTACCGGTCGAGAGATGCCTATACCAACCCAGGCACCGGTCGGGTGGAAGGGGGGTCTGAAAGGGTCACCGGTTCAGGACGAGTTTCGCGGCACCGGTCGGGTGCACCCATAAGAACCCCTGCCACCGGTTGACCGATCTACTACACTACTAACATCAACAAGAAAAGTTTTGGAGGAGAGAGCCTTCACTTCTTCTCACTCGATCAGTTATCTTGCAACTCTCCTGGGTTTTCCAGGTTTTATTCCTCGGGCCTAAAAATAATTCGAATTGTATTAAGACAGTTGACAGCAAGCTTGAGTCTCATACCGGAGTATCACATAGTTTTCATGAGCCCCAAGAAGAAAAAGCGTTATGTAGCATGTTCGGCAAAAGCAATCTTTCAATAAACTACCAACCTCGTCAGCATCGCGAATAGCTTCTGCTCGTGTTCTCTTTCTAGCTCCCTTTCATGTCTTTCCTTTTCTCTTTCCTCTCTCTGAATTGTAAATAATATTTTCTAGGTCTCAGTATCCGGTTATTAAAAAAAATCAAGCCATTACTTGGTATTGAAGAATGGACTCAATCCGTTTGTCTGACCTCTCTTGTCCCAATTCCACTAACTCTCCTTGAAATGAAAATAACAATCCCTATTGTCTAAAATCTTCTATATTGTTCATGTTGCTCACTTATTTGTGAAAGGACGCTGTTTCTTCTCTTAGCTGGAGCTACAGACAAAAAGCTGTTCATCACTTTATCAGATAGTCGTATGTACAGCGAAAAAACCTACTGGCGGGTAATCCGTTGTTACCTTTCCTTTTCAGTAACATTTTTTCTTGAGAACAAAACAAACAGGAAATGATGAAAATCATGTTATTATGAAATTTGATGGAACAATTGATAACTCACCACTTGACTCAGCTTCAAAAGACGTATCACTGCTGCCTGGCTCTTCAATTAACATAATAGGAGAATGGTTCAGTCCCAATGACATTGAAACTCGATCACCATCCATGGAGCTTAGAAGAATCGGGTCTGTCAAGGCCTTATCTTGCAGGGTTGCATCGATAACAGGATATACATCAGCAATTGAGGATGGTATTCTCAATTCCCCGCCACCAGTTTTCTTCGAGTCGTCCTTGAACTTGCGATAATCACGAATGAGTCTTTACATCCTCTTGTAACAGCTATCGTGATCCCGTAGTTACAGCGATTGTGATATGCTACCGTAGATTTCCCTATTGCTAATACATCGTTTTGATATTTTCTCTTGGATCTGTTTCTCGGCCCAGAGATCGACGAGCAATTTAGTTTCCTCTGCAGACCATAGTATACCTCGTGACGACATGTCTCTTTATCACAAAAATTATGCTAGCTATCTATATTCAACAAGAAATGTAAAAAATATTCGGTTCAGATGCAGTAAATACCTACTTTACACGGGGAACACTGAATGTAATTCGAGAGAATATGAGACAAAGATGACGAAGCATGAATTTTATGGAAGTACACTTGATCTCATAAGGAACAAGTGCATTTAACACAAATATAATTTGACGTGTAAGCGAAAAAAAGTTGGTGTAATTGTAGAGTGGAGTATTCTGAACTTGAAGTTATTAATGTAGAATACGTGTACCAATAATACTTGCCAGAAACAAACAAAAATGACGATGGGAATAAGTCGTCGGCCATTTTGATTAAAGCAAAGTTTGAACTCGCCTGTTAGTGATTCACGGCAAACACATATTTCAAACTAACGTCTAAACGCTTAACGGGCGAGGCAAATTCAGGAAGATATCAGGGATCAAATTTCATAATCGATGCCAGCTGGTAACTCGGATGAGAAGCGACGAACCATCGTTACAGCAAAGTTAATATGACGACGTGCGGACGACTCTTAATTTACCAAAGTAATGTGACCTGTAGCTGTATTTTGACCCTTTTTAAACTCCGCAATTTTGCAACTATTCGGTGAAAGAAAACATAAAGTTAACTCGACGTTGAATTTCAATAAATTCACCTCAGGAAAATCAACAATAAGTCCAGGATTCTAAACTCGCACTAAATTCGGGTGATCAACGCCGTGTGTTAACAATCGTTGGCATATGATGTCGCATGTATTTGACACAGCGCGCAAGAATATATGTATTCTGGTTTCGCCCGTACAAAGAAGATACAAATTATTCGTGCGGTACTCTCTATGCCAGTGCTTTTCAACCTTTTTGAGCTCCATTCGCACTTTTTCTGTAAAATAAATTTCATTCGCACTAACCGAAAATTGTTATACAAAAAGATGAAGATACTTAACAACATTGTGTTCAGATGCGCAACAAATTGGCTACTATGTAGCTTAAGCTATCAATTGTCTCATTGAAATGGCTACTTTTTTTGCTCGATTTGATTTCAACTACTTCACACTAAATCCAAACAAGTTGTTGAGTTTTGTACAAGAACGTCCACTAGTGCTTGGATAGCGAGGTCTTACAATCTCTTCTGCGCGAGTATATATGAGCGAATAAACTCACGAAACTGAGTGTTCGGCTCTTTAGCTCAATCTAACTTGAGAATTCATAACAGTTTAATAACCTTGAAGCAGCTTTTTAGACTGCCACCAAAATTTGATTATTATAACCATATCGAAAGGTTTGGCCATCCAGCATAGGTCATTTTGTAGAAGGTTTTGGCACCGCATATTATCAGCGGCTTGATGACCAAAACTTTACGTTTTCATGCAACCCGACGCAGAAGGGGTTGTCCTGGTATTGAATAAGTCTCATATGCTGGAACCCTATCATTGCACACCCCTACTCTCTAGTTCATCCCAACGGTCTTAGTCCGTGTTTTCTAGAAAAACCATTCGGACAAATCTTATCATGAATTTAAACCAAGGTCGGCAGATTCTCATGATCAAGTCATCTTTCTGCGTGTCTCGCTTATTGGCTACATCACCCAACACAGTGACCTTGGATATGTATAAACTATTGCAGGATTTTTTACAATAATTTCAACAAATATTACATATACATATTAACAGATAGCTTTCGCACCGTGTTGACCTAAACTTGTACCCTTTGCGGTCCATACTTCAATAACCCCTGAAGGGGTTGAAATTTGCGTTACAGTAACTTGCAAATGTGAATCTATAATGATGGTGTTCCATCCTCGTGCCTCGCGCTAATCGAACAGCTATTACAGCTAGCGAAAGAAAGCAAAAAGTAAGTTTAACGTCATTTTTTCAGCCTGTCACAGGCTCAGATGGGCTGATATACTGTATGTCTGCCGCTAAACTAGCTTCCAAACTAGGCTTTTCGTTACGTAATAATTATAGTGCAAAAATATTAATTCACTACGGTTTGTGAGACATACGATTAGTGGTGTGTCGTAAGTTAAACAAGTTACAATTGCGTCGCAACTACAAAAGTTATTCTGCTCTTGAATTTCCCATCAGATTTATTTGAAATATTCCACGTCAGAAAAATGAACAAATTATTCGTCACGATTTTCGTTCGCACTCATCCGGATTTTTCGTTCGCACCGTTCGCACCACCTCCGTCATTCGCACCGCAATTTTTTTCGTTCGCACCAGTGCGAACCGTCACACAGGTTGAAAAGCACTGCTCTATGCTATAATCCAGTTTAGGAGAGCCTCGAATGAATTTCGTGTGCGCATAATGAAACAACAGCGCCCGCTGGCGACCTAAAGAAATATATGAGCAAAAGTTGCCCTTTTAATAAAATAGGGGGGCTATTTGTGATGCGCTAGGTCGTCGCTTCGACCAATTATGGGCCAGCCAAGCTAAGATCGTACAGGGTATGCCTCTGACGCCTAAAAACACTAGGATCCCGGAGTTCCAGCTAGGCTTCGCATGAAAACCCGAATTGAAGAATTCTTGTTGTTAGACGTTGTTGTGTGTGGGTTGCTGAGTAAGCTTGTAAAAGGACTGACAACCCAAAGGTAATGTATTTCCCTGAGCGGGGGAAAGGTGATTGCAGCGAGCGAGGTACTGCAATGTATTGGGTTGGCACAAAATCAAAAAGGGCGACCGATGTTTCTATCCAAATAAGGAGCCGAGGCCGAATCGTGACACTTAGTCATTTCTGCTCGTGCACGAAGTCGTTATAATGGGTCATTTATAATGATGAGGGAGATTAACTCGCACACGAAGCTGTGCCATTTTGGTAGCTGATAGAGCCGAAAACAATTAGTTAATGGCCGCGGCTGGAGCACGAACTGTGATTCATAAAAAGAATAAAAAGAAAATAACTCATCACGAACTGGGCCCGAAACTTATAGCCAGCTCTTGGCAGGGAAGTCCTTGTTTGTTTTTGAAACAGAAATGCATATAAGCAGCCTCGAATCACCATCTATCCAGTCCAATTCGGACTCCAACACGAAGCGGAGGAATTGAAGCTTAGACAGACCGCATCTACGCACGGACGAGGCTGGCATTGTTGCACCGAGGTTACGTCATCGAAGATCAGAGCGTATGTAAATTTAAGTTTATTCAGTATTTGATTCAAGATAAATGACCAATTAATTTGTCCAACACCCAGTTGGCAAAGTGTAGGGACTTTGCATCATCATGCAATCATGCATACTTCGAAAATTCAATTTGGCTTGAATGATGACTTGACGGTACTTGGCTGGGCTCGGGTCGAAATGTGTAATGTCTCAAGGGGACTCGTGACTCGAAGTTAGTGGTTTGATCTCCACACTGTTCTGAGGTCACAAGAGTTTATGGTTATAGCTAT
>ATSW01013765.1:0-10554 GCA_000444245.1 Botryllus schlosseri | reverse complement strand
GAAATATCCACGGTGATCGTATGATTTGCGAAACGTCGACTGCAGGTGGCGTTTTTGAAAGCGAAGTAGAGGTAGTTTCTCTTACAGTGCAATCCCTTGATCAAAGCACAAGTATCGATATAAAATATGTGCTTGCGTCTTCTCACTTTCCCGATGTGCAAAATCATGCGCCAAATGTTGATACGATATCTACATGTGATCACCTGAGACACATAAACATACCGGTCGCCGATACGAATGATGTAGACCTGGTCCTAGGAAAAGATTTCCTAATGCAATACCCAAATACGGACGTCATTAAGCCTCAGAATGGATTGCCCGGTGCTGAGCGTTCGGTTTTCGGTTGGTCTCTTGCTGGCGCTGACCGCACCCTTGTCAAATCTGGCTTTAAGCCCAATAGTGTGAATTTTATCGATATCAATTTTGTGCATGCCGAAAAACCCTTGTTTGACCGATTTGATTCGCCAAAATTGCCAATGTGTTCTAGTTGTAACGCTGATTTTTCGGACGTTTGGGTTGACCCCTACGAGTCGCAAAACTCGATCGAAGACGAACAAGCGCTGTCCATTATGAAAGAATCCGCGCACATATTGAACGGCCGGTTCCGAGTTGCTCTGCCATGGAGAACAAAAGAGGTGAAACTTCCGTATAATCGCGGAGCTGCCGAGAAATCGCTCGAAAATCAACGCTCGAGATTCAAGAAAGATCCAGAGTTCTTTCGAAAGTATAAAGAAAAAATTGACGAATACCTGTCTCGAGGCTACGCGCAAGTGGTCCCGCCCGACTTACTTCCTTCATCTGAAAGGANTTTCTATCTCATCCATTTCCATACCCGACAGCAGAAGATGCGAATTGTCTTTGATGCTAGCCGCAAATTCTCGGGCATCAGCCTGAATAGCCAACTGCTCAGTGGGCCCGACGTCAACTCCTCTCTAATTGGAGTCCTATGCCGTTTTCGTATGGGCAGGTACGCTTGGGTCGCCGACCTGGCTCAGATGTTCTCAAGAATTCAGACCTATCCAGGAGACTCGGATAGCTTACGTTTCCTCTGGTTCGAAGACAGCAGACTGGATGGAAAAGCGATCGATTATCAGATGACGTCTCACGTTTTTGGAAGCACGTCTTCACCTTGCATTGCTCAATTCTGTCTTCGTCAAATTGCTATGTTAAACGGCACCAGCGCCGACAAGCCTACGCTCGACTGTATCTTACGTAACACATATGTAGATGACATACTTCATTCATCAGATGACCTCGGAGCTTCGATCGCGATCATCGAGCAGCTACGAACGCTTTTCGCTCATTACGGTTTCAACCTCACGAAATTCGCCAGCGGCAGGAGCGAGATCATGTCGCGGATCCCCCAAGATGCCCGCGCTGCCAACCTGGTTGATCTCGACTTCACGAATTCCAGTGACGAACGTACATTGGGAGTTATCTGGGACATGACAGAAGACTCGCTTCGCGCCCGGACTAACATCAAACCCAAGCCTTTTACACGAAGAGGCATCGCAAGCCAGATCGCTCAGATCTACACTCCGTTTGGATATCTGAGCCCGTTCCTGTTACCGGCACGGCTGCTCCTGCAAGAAATATCTCGTGATGACCTGGAGTGGGACGCACCGATCGATGATGCTTTCACAGAAAAGTGGAATAAATGGGTCGATGCACTTCCAGAACTCGAAAAGCTATCGTTTCCCAGGTGTTACAAGCCGCCTGGGTTCTCGCCAGTAAATATTCAGCTCCATGCGTTTGCTGATGCTAGCACATATGGTTATTCTTCCTGTTGTTACCTCCGCTTTGAGGACGCTGGCGGAAAGGTTCATGTCTCCTTCGTCAGAGGAATATCCAGGGTCGTGCCAAAGAACGCACCCAGCATTCCAAGACTAGAACTCACGGCTGCCGTAGCCTGCATAAAACTTGCCAGAGACATTATCAAAGACATTGACTACAAGATCGACTCCGTTCACTACTGGACCGACAGTACCGCGGTACTCCAAAGCATTCGGAGTACTTCTGCTCGTTTCAACACCTTCGTACATCAAAGACTGCTCAAGATTCGAGCTCTGTCTCGTTCCGACCAATGGTGTCACGTCGACTCGGCTAATAATCCGGCTGATATTGGCTCACGCGGGCTGATGCCCCACCAGTGGCAACGCGCAAAAATGTGGTTCGAAGGTCCTGACTTTCTACGTCAGTCTTTCGACTCAGGGTCTGGTCTCACAGATGCACACCGACCCGTCAAGCTAATGGAGCCAGTGTTCTCGATTGATGTGTCGCCGACAAAAGGGCCGCTCAGCGACTACTTGCGTAGTTTCTCATCATTCACCAGTCTCGTTCGCTCGACAGCTTGGATACTTCGGCTACGTTCTATGCTGCGCTGGAAGATGAAAGGCTCGCCAACGGACCCGCTCCTTGAACCGCGCTCTGGCTTCCTCACGGTTGAGGAGCTGGAGGAAGCGACGAAGGAAGTCATCAGACTAGTGCAAGCCGAGTCATTTCCCGGTGCTATCGAATCGCTTCGTGACAACGCTCGCGCTGAGCATGTTAGTGTTAACAAAAAATATGTTCCCAATTCGTTGTCGAAATTGATACCTTATGTAGATGATGGTGTCATGCGTGTCAAGGGTCGTCTGAATCGCTCACAACTGCCCGATGACGCAAAAAATCCCATGATCCTACCGGCTGGCCACCATGTCACTCACTTGATTATTCGTCAATATCATGTGGCTAATGGCCATTGTGGCACGCTACAAGTTCTGTCCCTAATTCGTGAGAAATTCTGGGTCATGAAAGGTCAAACTTCCATTCGCAAAGTACTAAATAAATGTGTATTTTGTCAATGCCGCCGTGCTAACCTGGGCTCCCAATACATGGCCGACCTCCCGCACTATCGTCTAACCCCACACAAGGCTGTTTTCAATCATACAATGGTCGACTATTTTGGTCCTTTGATCTGCAAGCGCAAACGTACCGAGCTTAAGCGCTATGGCTGTGTATTTACCTGTTTATGTACTCGAGCTGTACATTTGGAAGTCGTTGATTCACTTGAGACTTCTTCCTTTCTGATGGCATTTTTCAAATTCTGTGATATTCGAAATAGACCCACCCACATGTTCAGTGATAATGGCACGACTTTTGTAGGCGCTCAAAAAGAGCTTGCAAAAGCACTCAAAAATTTGAACTCCAAGCATGTTGCCTCCTCACTAGCTGACAGAGGTATCCAGTGGCATTTTTCACCCAGTCTCGCACCGCATTTCAATGGATGTGTTGAACGTGTATAGTCGCTTTGTGTAAACGCACTCTATATGCCCTCAATAACAATGCTGCTTTTCAGGATAATACTTTACCTGCGTTGTTTTATGGAGTCGCTCGCATTTTGAACGATCGGCCCCTAACGCCCATTTCAGATGACACAAATGACTTGCCGTGTCTGACTCCAAACTCCCTCATTCTAGGGAGACTTGACCCTTCTATCCCGACTCACAAGTTCTGTAAAGCTGATGATTATGCTAAAAACTGGCGTTACGTCCAACGTAAACTNGATCTCTTTTGGGAAAGGTGGTTGAAAGAGTACCTACCCTTGCTGCAATCTCGTTCGAAGTGGCTTGAAAAAACGCCCAATTTCAAAGTAGGGGATATCGTTCTCATGTCTGATTCCTCTGCACCACGCGGTAAATGGCCGAAAGCCATAGTTGAGCAGACATTTCCAGATTGTCAAGGTTTGGTCCGAAAAGTCACTGTACGTACTCCCACTGGTACTTATAGTCGCGACATACGCAAGTTGTGTCGCCTCGAACTCGAATAATTTTTTACTTTCTCGTTTTGCATGCCTTTCTGTATCTTGCCAATTTTTACCCTATTTGGCAATATTGCACGTTTTCTGTGCATTATTTTCACTTACTGCGGCTGTATCCGCTTCTG
The DNA here is from genome assembly GCA_000444245.1 of Botryllus schlosseri. Classification (NCBI taxonomy): domain Eukaryota; kingdom Metazoa; phylum Chordata; class Ascidiacea; order Stolidobranchia; family Styelidae; genus Botryllus; species Botryllus schlosseri. The sequence continues at coordinate 6,630 of ATSW01013765.1, read as the reverse complement.
TACATTGCAACCACTTTGCATATATTTCTTCACTCCCTGATTTGTCTTCATGATCTGAAAAACCACCATTCCTCAATTTCTGTGGCTCACCGATAACTGCATTTTTACAATTATGTTTCGCCACGGGGGCGGCCTATGTCACGGTGGTTTTACGCCTGTATCTATGATACCGTCACACATGACTGCTGCGCAGCACGAGGTCAAGTCTCCTAGCACATGCTCAGTCTCTCTGTAGTTTTCGCAGTGTAAACAGGGCTGTGTAACGCTGTTAGTTTGAACTGGTATTAACGTATTTTCGCATTTAGAGTATTTGCCAACGTATTTTTTAACGATATGCTATTGGGCTAGACTGATTGACCTTGATCTGCAATACATCACAACGGGAGATATTATTGTGTCTGGAGTCTGGACTTATAGCAGTCAGTTGGAGATACCAGAAGTCCGTCATTACTCGCAACTATACTCTAGTCCGGCTCAAGCTGAGCTGTTTCAGTACTGTGAACAATTACTTTCGCAATCACACGGGACATCAAGACTTGACAGAATATACGCCACGCCCAACATTACGCCCGTAACCTGTGCGCATATACCCTGTTCTTTTTCAGACCACGACGCAACCATAGCCACGGTGAAGCTGAGAGCGCAACACGAAGTAAAGCGTACGATCTGAAAAAACAACACCAGTATCTACAAACAAGAGGCGTTCCAACAAGAACTGGAAAGAAGATGGCGCATGTGGAAAACTCTCGACGGCAGCGTATATACGAGCAAAGCGGAATGGTGGGAGGCCGTGAAACGAAAGCTGAAATACCCCAACATCAGCCATGTCGCAAATGAACGCAGGCAACAGAGAAAGCGGCACCAACAAGAAGAGAAGGATCTGAAAATCGTAAGAGACCGTGTAATTCAAAACATTTCTCTTCTTCCAGAGTACAAGAGGGCAAAAAGAAAGATATGGAAAAGCAAGGAAGCAGACATTAAGAAATTGCAATTGGAAGCCAAGGTGGAAGCGGAGGAAACGCTAAGCAAAAGACCCTACGCCCTATGTGAAGTCATAAAGAAGCGAAGAGAGACAGCGTCTATCACTGTAATCAAAAAACCGGTGGCATCACGGCAGACCCGAAGGGAATTCGGAGGACAGCCAAAAGTTTCTACGAGAAACTCTACAGTAAGAAAAGCTCAGATACCAATGTGTCTGATTCCTTTTTCAGAACGCAAGCGGGCCGACTTACGCAGAAACAACGGGAAGAGCTCGATCAGCCAATCTGAGAAGAGGAAGTACGGATGGCCATACTCCAGCAAAAGAAGAACAAAACACCCGGAGAAGATGGCATAAGTTCAGAATTTTATCCTTCTGCCATAGATCTAGTAGTCGGAGACCTAACCGCGGTATTAAATGAACTTTTCTTGAAGCATACCGCCACCAGCAATTTTGCGAGGGGCGTGATCAAGACCATCCATAAGAAAGGGGACAAAACAGAAATGGGGAACTACCGCCCCATAACTCTGCTCAATGTCCATTACAAAATTCTCAGTAAGATTCTAACCAACAGGCTTAAAAAGGTACTGCCTCTGATAACGCATCGCCATCAGCATGTCAACCCACCGAATAGCATTGAAATACTGAACCTCCTTTTAAGAGAAATATCGGCCGATATGAGGAAACACAACCAGGGAGCCATAATCTCCATATACTTCAGGAAAGCGTACGACACCATCAACCATCAATTCCTGCATAGAGCGCTCGAGGAAGCTGGATTGGGCATCAACTTCAGAACGTTCTATCGAGCAATTTATGACAACGGGGAGGCCACGATATCCACAGGTGGAGAAATAGGTGAGCGCATTAAAATACAAGAGGGCATCAAACAAGGAGACCCGATATCGACGTATTTATTTACAATCGCGACTGATACGCTTCTCCAGAAGCTGAATTCCTCAATCTCAGGATATAAGCTCACAGGCATGAAAGAACGAGTCGCCACGCCCTCATACGCCGATGACATTTCGACCACGTTGGCAAGAGAGAGCAAAACCAACAAGACACCCGAAATCATAAGGAACTTCGGCAAGGCAAGCGGCCTGCAAATTAACGAGAAAAAAACAAGGGGAATAACCTTCGAAAGGAAAAGAAGAAGAGAGCCCACCACGTTCGCATGGACCAGCAAACTCCCGATCCTTGGCCATATAATAGCGCACGACCAAAAAGCGGAAGAGGAGTCGTGGATAGAAGCAATCAATCAAACGGTGGACAAGTTCAAAGAGCTTCGAACAATGTACCTAAAACGTCATGAGAAGGTGAGCATTATCCGAACTAACACACTCCCTCTGTTTACCTATACATCTTCAAAAAACAAAATGCCCGCACGAATCAGGAAGAAGCTAAAAGTGGAGACAGCGGCGTTTGTCATGGATCTCGACGGCAAAATCGAATACGAAAAAATCATCCAGGCCAGAGAGAGAGGAGGACTGGAGTTAGTGGACATACCAACAATGACCGACCTCGCATTTGTAAAGCCGGCCCTAAGATACCTACAAAGAGAGGACAAAGAACCTGGCCCAGAATGGGAAAGGAGGCTGGAAAACCAATTAGCGCTGACCATGAAAAGGTATGGAATGCAAAAGATAAATAACGCCATACCACATGTTTTTCAGCCACTTCAACACTGGCAAGAAACAGAGAAAACGATGAGAAGCCTGGGTCTCCAACAACAAGACATCAAAAGCAAACGACGGGAAAGATACAGAACGATCGTAGCCCGAAACAACAACAGACAGCTACGAGAAATGGAAGGACCAAATTGCGCCAACATGGGCAACCCCTGCCTGACACGAGATCATAGGAAGATCAATTGGGACATAGCGAACAGACTGCTACCGACCAACGAAAAATTGCATGCGGCGATGTCCACCACTACGAGAGATTGCCCACTATGTCGAACGCAAATCGAGTCGCACGAACACCTGTTCATCCGGTGCAAAGGGGTAAAACCAATCACATCTCTTTTTCTAGATGCATGGAGCAAAACGACAGGAAGAAATGCAAAACAACCAGGAATCCAAGAGATAATCAACATGGACCCGACAACCCCGATGGCACCAAAAGAACTCTTGGCTCATCTGAAAATCATATCGACAGTAAAACAAGCAACATGGGATGGACGAAATATACAAAAACACGAAGGTAAATCGATAACTCATGCTTGGATATTAAGATCATGCATCAGAAGGATACGGAGAAGAATAAAACGAAATTGGGAACGAAAAACCGAAGAAATACTCGACAAAATCATAGACGAAATCAAGATGTAAACGAAGAATGAAGAACCAGAGCAACTCTCCAAATTGCTACACGGAAGAGAGCAATCTCCTACGTGCACCCTTTGAAAAGAGGCAATCCACATCAAATGCAAAGATGAAGAGCTAGAAACGGTGAGAGTGAACGTAATACGAAATAACAACGCCTTCCCTGAATACAGGAAGCTCAAGCGCAAAATATGGAAGCAGAAGGAATGCGATATCCAGAAGCTGCAGATGAAGGCAAAGGCTCGAGCTGAGGAGACGTTGAACAAACGACCCTACGTACTGTGCACAAGCACCCAAAAAAGAAGGGACACGGCAAGCATCACGCAAAGCAGCGATAAGGATGGGAAACCCACAGCAAACCCGGTCAAAATATGAAGCACAGAAGAATTCTACAAAAACTATACAGTAAGGAAAATTCTGATCCTAAACATGCCGACGCACTTTTCAGATACCAAGCAAAACGTCTCACGAAAGAGCAGAGGGAGGTAATTGACGCGCCTATCCGAGAGGAAGAAGTTAGACTCGCAATAATGCAGCAAAACCGAAACAAAACCCCGGGCTTATTTTCATACAGTAACAAGCGATTTTGCAAGGGGGATACTAAAGACGATCTACAAGAAAGGAGACCGGGGAGACATCAAGAACTACCGTCCCATCACCCTATTAAACGTCGACTTATAAGATACTGAACAAGATTTTCACTAATCGGCTGAAAAAAGTGCTTGCGGATATGACGCATCCGCACCAGTATGTAAATCCTCCCAATAACATCGAATCTCTTAACCTTATTTTAAGGGAAATCGCGGTTGAAATGAGGAAAAACAACAAGGGGGCTATAATATCGATCGACTTCCGAAAAGCGGATGACTCCATCGAACACGAATTTCTGTGCAAGGCGCTATGAGAAGCTGGGCTGGGAAAAACCTTCATGCAATACATCGAGGCAATATACCGAGATTGGAAGGCAAAGATCTCGATTGGAGGAGCAATTGGAAAAAAAATAGATATCAATAGAGATATTAAACAAGGTGACCCGCTATCTATGTATCTTTTTACGATTGTCACCGAAACACTGTTACAAAAGCTGAATAGATCTATGACAGTAGTCACGCTCGGAGGTATGGCGGGAAGAATCACGGCACCGGCCTATGCAGATAACATCACCCTTAAGCGCAGATCACACGTACACTATTCAGACGCGGCACGCACTCGCGCATACGTTTCATTCTTTTCTCCGCTCATGCGCCAGCTCACCGCTAGCGCGCGCCAGCGCCGTGCGCGGGAGGAACGCTGCAGACGCGTTTCATTCGAGAGTCATGAGTGAATCAATCCGCACGAGAGAATATACGTCACAGCCGAGAAAAAATGATTTGTGAAATATGGATTAGTTGTTCGGAAACCGTCACCGTGTACGGATCTCGTAGGTCCAGCAATGTGATTATTTTGGTGATAATAGCCGAGGAATATTATGTAAGTAATAATTTATCGAAGAGGTGTAAATATTCCTTCTAAATACCACTGTACCAATAGTTTCCTGATGAGTCCAGCAGTACCGTTGTTTTCGTTTCAAGATATCACGAGGATTCATTATCAGTAATATATCACCTTTGTTTCTGCGCGGCAGTCTGAATCCTGCGCTGCCGATTAGAGGCGCAGAAGCCTATCTATGGGGTTATCTACGGATGCTAATCGTTGAAATTCATACACGTGATCCATGACTTTAATGACACAATAGCACGCTCCAGTCGAAGCCGAATGAAGATAGCTGACGAATAATGTAGCAAAGGCAACATCCAATTGATGAAGATAGCAGACACGTAGTGCAGCAACAGCAACATACGAATTCATGAAGATAGCAGGCACGTAGTACAGCAACAGCAACATACAACTTGATGAAGATAGCTGACACTTAGCACAGCAACATACGGCCGACGAACGCAACAGAGTTGAGAATAACGTAAGCAAGGAACCGAAGCAAGTTAAGTAAGATTTACAATTAATTTTGCGTCAACGTAAATAACCAATGAATGGTGGTCGCATACGCTTTATATAGCGGTAAGAACAGCCTATTCGAGAAGGCTTGATTACAAATGATCACTAAAATCAAGATTAACAAATGAAATGCGCAAGCGCAAACAACCTTCGCCATGTTCTGAATTAACAGATGAGCGCCAGTATGAGTTTAGTCAACGACGAAATACTTATTGAGAAAGTGAGATCCAGGAGTATTTTATATGACAAAACCCGTCGTATTATCTCAGAGAAAAGAAGGCAAGAGTTTGGCGAGAAGTGTCGCAAGCCCTTGGATGCCCAGGTACAATGTGTCCTTGTAAATATCTCCGAGCACGAGCTAACATAAAATATTACAGGGCAAGGTTTTACACTCAGATGGAAGAATCTCCGTGACCGCTATGTGAAGGAGAAAAACAAGTACATACCCTCAGGATCAGAGTATGAGGCTGTTTTGCCCCGATGGCCGTTGATGGGCATCATGAGTTTTTTAGATCCGTACATTAAAACGAGGCAGTAAGTTGTTCGGTAATTTTATTTGAGATTTTAGATCCGTAACCGTAAACCAAAGAATATAGAAGGACCTTCTATATTCTTTGCCGTAAACCAAGTAACTTGCAGCTGAATTTATTTGAGATGCAGGAAGGCTATTAATTTATTGATGCCGTACTGCCGTAAGTACTGCTAAAGTTATGTTAGTCAGTGAGTGCAACATTACCATACTGAAAACGTAACATATCAATTCAGACAGACTAGATTCTTCAAAAAATAGTTGATAATTTGACTCCGTGGATTAACATATAGCACACCAAAATTTCACTTTTAGCTTAGTCAAAATTAGTGTATCTTTGGTCGTTGTCAAAATTATCAGATTGATGATAGTCAAGAATTTTTCCTTTCTATGTTATACAGAACATCATCAAACATGTCCGAGGAACCGCTGTCATCGTCGTTACTTGATGACACGCAGCCAACAACATCGTCATCAGTACTTGATAACATGCTGCCAACAACATCTATGGCCACACCGTTGCTCGACAATCCACCAGCAACATCGGCGCTGTCGGTTGAATCAGTCGACGCACCATCACGTCGTAAGTGGAATTTTTACAAAAACGAGGTATTTTCATTTTTCAACTACTGTGCGTATTTGCTACAGCGGCGAAGAGAGGGAGTCGCAAGCGGAGGCACCCAAGAGATGATGACGATGATGATGTGCAGGCTGTACTGAAAGCATTGCAGCACGGAAATAGAGGTAGGCCTACACATGTGTCCAGTAGATCTGCGTATGCTGTAAAATTTGATATTCGGAAA
>ATSW01013764.1:0-12724 GCA_000444245.1 Botryllus schlosseri | reverse complement strand
CGCATAGAGTATATAGTAACAGAATAAGCAAAGCTTTGATGCATGACTATATTTGAAATTATTTTCTTCTCAAAATTTTAGTTTGTAGTCAAGTTAATAGTATGTTCAGTCGTTTATTCATCAGTAATCTGCTACGATATGCACAGTTGTTAGGATTTAATAATGTTGCTTTCGGTTCAGTCGGTTTCCTAAGTCGTGGTCCTCTGAGTCTCCTCTGACGGTGTGCGGTCGTTTGCACTCATGTTAGGCAAATAAAGAAAACTTTCGGTGCGCGCTCCCCGTAGACCGTTGCTATTGTCGCGACCTATAAAAGTGACGGGTAAAATTCTCCTTGCATAGTAAGAATTGGTGAATATGAGCTCCTACCGCTATCCCGTCTTTTGTTGGTCTTGAACATCTGACGAAGACAAGCCATCCATGCATTCCTCACATCCTTACGACGAACGCAGAAGAAGTAAAATATAAAGATGCCCTGTCAATAGCATTGAAATACAGCATATAAATATTAGCAATCAATCGCAAGTCTAGGGCTTTAGACTCAATTGCATATTACACATTGCTTCATTGTAGTCGAGGCCACCACAGCTACGACTTGGATGGCTTAAATTAGTGTTACCATACTTTGGAATCCGGAAAGGTGAACGTACGTGGTAAGTGGTAGCCCTACTGAAATCAGTGGTTTCTGAGAATCCGAATCCGTCCGTCAGAATCCGAACAATCTCAACCAAAAATCCATGTGAATCCAAATAATGCCGTCCAAAAAAAATCGATTTGAATAACTCTTCCGAAGAATCCTACTTGTGCTGCTGAGCTGGGAGTAGTTTATACAAAGGCTGAGGCTGAGGTTAGGGTTAGCTCACTTAGCTGTAATCCACATTTGCTTGGAAATTTGACTAAGCAACTTTAGAGTGTTACTAGTCATATCAGAACGTGTTTACTGTCCGTGTTTGGTTGTCCAGCCGACGATTTTTTCTTTAGATTTCAAATCAAGTCACGTCTGGTCAGAACTATCCGAAGCAGAAGGTAGCCTACAACTATCCGAAAATATCCGAAACAAAATCTTCAATAGAATCCTAATCCGATCCGACTATTTCAAAATCGTCCGAAATCCGGTCCGAACACTATCCGAGTCCGTCCGATGCTCATCACTGACTCAAATAGAATTGCAGTAGGCAACCGTAAATTCGCCTTATGAATCAAAGTATGCATCTAGCGGAAATGATCTAGTCTAAAATTCTAGGTGTTGATGACCAATGACCATTTACTGAATTCAACATCATTCCGGACTAGGACTGGGCTGGGCAAAATCGAATATGTGACTATTTCGACTCCAAGTTAACGAGCATTCGAGTAACCATCTTTATGAGGTCACATGATTAAACAGTGGCCCACCTTTATGTGGACCAACGAAATATGAAACTTTGGTTGGACCGAAAAAGAAAATAATTCCAGCTCCTTATCATCAAACTTGATTTCGTGTTCATAACGCTAACCGCGATGCAGTGATGAGAACCGGTTAATTTTCAGAAATGCGCCCCCCAATCTGACGGATCCGGTTCGATTCCCATCGGAGGTTTATCTGGGCTCCTCTTCCCCCGCCGTTGCCGTTCTTACGGCAACAAAAAAGCCCAGAAAAAGACCCGACGAAAGAAGGCACTCACAAGCAATGGAAAAAACTAGTAGAAAGGGCCGTGGCTTCAAGAAGATCAACATCGAAAAGAACTGTGACATCGGGCACTCTAGGCCGAGGTGGATGCTAGAGTAAAGGATCGCTACTGATGCGTGTCGTTCGACATCCTTCTATCTGTTCATGACATCGCACTGTGTCTTATCGCATTGTACAGTGTGTGTGAATTGCTCAGATAAAAAGTATAACCCAACGATATTTTATATTTGATTGTGCTACACTTTTAAAAGATTCCGTGCTGGGATCGAGGGAAATGTAGAAACAATAAAATGATGTTTATGACCTATGTAGAGTGTAGGTTCAACTAATCTCGGTACTCAAAAAATCGATTCGCTTAACAGGAATGCATATGGCATATGTCCCCTTTTGAGAGGATTTGTGCTCTTTTTTTCGCAATCCGTCTCTTTCTGTTTTGATCGTTAGGCGACTATGTACAGAAAATACTGAAACAGGTCCATTCACCACAAAGTGCACATGGAAATGAAGTTTTTCCTGGGACTGCCGCGGATGTTGACTAAACGAAAGGTCAAACAAATGGGACTGTCTGTGGAAACCCGGATTAGAGTTACCGAAGCGGAAAGTTTACCTTTTCTTTTCAGTCAACCTACCGGACGATCAGCATTGTCTGTATAAATTTCCCATAATTATTTCTCCTATTATAACTCCAAAAAATGTCCTCTTTTTCGCATCTTGAAATATATTTAGTGTAAACCCGAGTGAAGCGGTCTTTACCGTCAAGGTAGTCCTACGGTTATTGCCTAATCTTCTCTCTGACCCTATGGCTATACTCGAATCGCTGTTCCCACTATGCGAAGTCCTAATTACGAGTTCACCTGTGGGCAGAGGTGGTCAGTAACGAAGTACTTCTACTCTTTCAAAGTACTCAAGTAGTTTCCATCTACTTCTGGTACTTACTCAAGTAGATCTGATTTTCGCTACTTCTACTTCGTATATTTTGTAATCTAACCACTTACTTTTCGCTATTTTCAGTTTGTCAAGTAGAAGTAGTTTAATACTCTAAGAAAGATAGCCTGAGGAATTTCGGGGCTGTTTTCACGGAGTACCAACAAATTTCATAAAAGTCTATTAAAAGCCAGAACTTTCGTTGTGCTTCGCGCACACTTGTTATGGAGTGAAAAAAATATGCTCCGCGAAAGTATCGGTAAATATCATTTAGGTACTGGTTTGCGTGGTTCCGCTCACACCACATTGTCGCCCATATCAAATATTTCATCACAGTAAATATAGCCCACCATAGCGCTTGAAGCTACCGTTTCGCAATCAGGCAATTACCTATCATAATGTAATCTAGCAGCCCATGACATGTCCTAATCTGGAAAAGTGGACTCCGGCTTTTTTTTAGTGTTACACCTGTTTCAGCCACCACCTTTGAAGCTTTCTGGACAAAAGACATGAAATATATTTTCCGCTTTTTAAAAGGGGTATTTGTATTTCTCTTTCAATTCCGAGAATCATATTTTGAGTTTTAATGCCTTTCAGTTCTTTTGTCTGCAGAACTTACATGTTAAAATATAAAAGCAAGTGTAGTAATGCCTCTATTTTCCGAAAATAAAGCTACACTATATGTCAATTCTACGATCCACCATATTTTTTATGAACGTATACCTATACTAATCGCCAAAACTGTTGAAACCGCATCCGATACAACTTCTCCGTATTGCTGTTCGCCTAAACCACGAGCCTTATAATATGGGGTAGGGCGCCATGTCATAATATTTTCTGGAACGGGGTGTTCGAGTAAACAAAAGGTTAGTATCACATTTTCATATCAATACTATAATTTGCATCCCATGATGCGGACGCATGCTTGTTCTGTCTAAAATGTATTCCTCCCGGGATGCATCAATACGAATCAAGCCCTTTGAACCTTCCGCATAGCTCAATTTGCAGCTTTCGACAGTCCATGCGAACGAATTGCGACCGTTTTCAAAATTAGGCCTACTTACTTAGTTGATGTTCGAAGTCAGTCAATTCTACTTCTACTTGAAGTATTTTGAGGTTGTTTTTAAAATGACTACTTCTATTTGTACTTGAGTAGCTCTTTATTTCGCTACTTCTACTTCTACTTGAGTAGCTTTCTTGACTACTTTGACCCCCACTGGTTATGAGTAGGCTACTCACCTGAAAAGCTGTTGTAAGCGCGAAAAGCCACCCGAACAGCTCTTGGACAAGAGCGTTATCAGAAACAACAAGCGGTATAGCAAATATCCAGGCCAGGCCCAACAACATAGCTATTAAGAAAGCTCGCATCATGTGTATTTGAGGCTTTTCATCAGACCTGTTCGGCACCTGCGTATAAAAGAACGGGAGGTCGCACTGGCTCATCCATTCACGCAGGCAATTCATACTACAGACATGGGCTTTCCTCCACGTAATAGCCTTAATAATCAAAGCAGCCGAAACGGAGTTCATAATCAGAGTTAGAAATGCGATCGACAGAAACCCGAAGTACAACGACCTTCCCTGCAGCCAGCAGTATCCGTCGGCAATGTAAGACGACCAGAAATCGTCTGAACACCCTTCGAAAACAAATTGACTTGCATTTGAAATGCAGTCGAGGGCCGTGTGCTATTTCTCACCTTTGCTATCACCCCACCCGCCGTATTGTGCAAGCACGGAAAAGCTTAACGTCACAAGCACGATAGCCGCCGATATCATGTAGACGGCGAAAGCAACCTTTGGAGATTCGGCAACTGACTTACGTGATAGCGGACGCACAAACATTCTGTGGAATTTCAAAGTTCTCATTCTATTAATCTTTTTCATATAATACAATTTCCCCTTCATTATAGCATCTTCGGTTGAAATTAATTGCATTTTAACTTCGGGCCACTCTATGCATAAACAAAATAAACACCGTGCCCCGTAACAATCTCAAAAAATTTTCTTGCTTTGTTAACGAAAGTTAGCTCGAATTATCCAGCTTTCCGTTTGTGAATATTTATTGACTCTCTGCTGTGAGATTGACCCGCAATCACACAAAATCAAGAGCGAAATACAGTACGTAGGTACAGCGAATGATGCGTATTCAACCAATCGATGAAATTGAAATCGTTGTCTGATGTACGGGATTTCATATGTTTATTGTATCATAGAAACCAATTCCATACAATTGGGGTGTTGGCTACTGCTGTATATAACTTGTTAATTGGGTAATATCGGTAGCAAGTAGAAACCCGCTTTACACTCTGCTCACTATCAACGCAGCAGTACTTAGACGCCGNNTNTNCANTGTCCAGTCTGGCCTAGACCGTTTTAAGGCCTATAAGCTTATATTNCCTTGNAAGTCCTCGTCGAAATTGTTNACAAAGCGACGGAAGATATTGATTTTATGGGACGATTACATCATTTGATTGCCCCAGTTGANACATTTGGCGACNTTTAAAACATCAGTATGTACTTCGGCAGTGTGNCATTATGGGGCCCGAGTCGTCGCTAGGTTTCGTGTACATTAGGCTATCACTNCACNGAAATGTAGGGTTGGAATTAGCAATATNNCGCCACGTGACGTCATGAGGTTCGCATTCGCGTTCACACAGAACCTTTCAAAAAGATTCGCGTTCATACGAGCCTGAATCTTTCAGAGGTTCACACCATCCCGATAATTTTTACTTAAGCCACTGCATGCATGCTGGGTATGTTTTTAGACGGCTTCCATCTAAACTTAACATTTTTTTCGCGAAAGCTATTCACTTTTAGACTCTCGATTTTGTAAGGTGGTCAGTAATTTTGGGATGTGTTTCCATCGCGTTTACGAATGAAATGGTCATACCGACAAAGTGAAATAGCCGCTAGGCCGAAAAAGGGTGTATTCACAGTTCACACCCGTGTANCATCNNTGATAGACAGGTGTGAATATGCNTCCGTGGTACACGAAGCCAGAACCTNCCTCGGATCGACTTACACCACGGTATAAATCACAAACTACGTTTTNATCCAAATGATGATTTCACGCAGGGACGTAAAAAGNTAAGCACGAAGGCANGGANATTTTATAACCGCATTNTAACCGCCTTTTCGGTGTGANTGCGCACTCTTTTCGAGTGTATCACCAGCANTATACTACGTCTCGACCAGATATTGAGGACTTCTTATCTTCAATTTCCGCTCCCGCTCGAAGTGTTTTTGAAATGACTTGGAAATTGTTACTCCGACTTACAATTGTGCATGTAGTTGCGACGTTATTACTTCTGCTTGAATAGCAACGATGACTATACTTTGTCCTAGTCTAGTTATAGCATTTTCTATGTCTGCGATGTCACAAAGAAGTGCGAGGGAAATATTCTCACCATCTAATTTGTGATTTCAATATCACGTCATATTCAAAACGATATCAATTTCGACATAAAGTAATACGATAAGTTCGAATAAACTTGCATTTTCATACAATTTTTTAACGATTTAGCTTAGACGTTCAACGTGCCGCATATCGACTTAAATTCAGGATCAGGATTTGGTCTTGGAGTCCCTATCTGGAACAGACTCATGATTTAAAAATCGTAATCTACTCGTCTCGGGTCTTCATTTATATCAGTGGTTCTTAGCCTTAACTCCAGCGCCCCCCAAGAGGCGCTGGCGATTTTGAAGGGGGCGGAAACGCTCAGGGGGCGATATGGGGGGCGCTGGAGAAAATGGCTTCGCAGTAGATGATGTGGTGGTAGGACATATCCTTAATGAGTATTCAGAGCAAATTAACACCGAAAACTTCGTTATATATAGCCTACAAAAGACATATAGGTTTAATCGTCTAATGTCCATAGGCGCCTAAACGACTGGCACCGAATGTTCCTGTCTTGGCAATCTGAACCTCAGAAAATGAATTCCATCTGGCAGGGAAAAGTTATATGCCAGTGAAGAAATACCAATTTGAAATTGTGTGCGTCTTTAGTCTAGTACGATTGGGTGACATGGATATATAGAACTAGATATCCCTGTTGGGCGATTCTATATTTTTGATATAGCACACAGGAGGTCACGAAATAACATCATGCAACGGGTCCGCCCGCCCGAATATGTTTAAATATTAGTTACGGGCCCTACAGTTTCCAAGACACCTCACAATGTTCCCTCTGCGTTTTGACGAGTCTGCGCACACTCAACAACTCACTGTGCAGACCCTTGGACAACAGTGCGTAACGACTAAAATAAGGTCGTAACTTCGGATTTGTTGTGCGCAACGTAGATTTTATGTGCGCAGAGACCGTGTCATCACTGCGCACGTGCCCAGCTTCGAGGGAACATTGCACCTCACTCGGCTCTACCGGTAAATCTGGTAACGTGAGCAGAGGGGACAAGAAATTGAAAGCAATATATATGCAATTCCCGATCTTATTGACCAATTTTATCATGAATTATGGAAAATTTTTGCGTTTCGCACTGGTTCGCTAAACAGTACAGCTGATTTCGTGGCAAAAGCGAACAACGTGATGGGGGGCGGTCGGTTTATCACCCTATGGAAGCCCAAGACCCAAGTATTTTTCGGGGGCTCTGACGAAGTGTCGTTTCGTTCCTGCCAACGGGTATACGCCATAGGATGTATAATTATCATTGAGGGGTCCTCCCTTTCAATCACACATCACTCAGCTCTACCGGTAAATCTGTTTACGTGAGCAGAGAGAGGATAAAATTTGATATCAACATACATGCATTTCCCGATCATATTGACCAATTCAATCATTAACTATTGAAATTTTTCGCGTTTCGCGCGTTTAGGCGAGAATAGCTGGCTCAGTATATGGACACCCAATGTAGATGACTATAGTATCAGCAAACAGCGGATAGCCGAAGGGGGGTCTGGGGGCGAAGCTCCCCGGAAGTTTGGTTTATCACCCTATGGGTGCGCAAGGCAAACGTTTAGGGGGGGTTGACGAAGTGCTCTCATGGCCCTCCCTCTTACTCATTGTCTTTATTACATTCCTTACAATATGAGGTTGGAGGGCGCTGGAGCACAATAATTTTTGAAAGGGGGCGCTGGAGGAAAAAAGGTTAAGAACCACTGATTTATATCATCATATTATTGAATTCATTCCAAATTTAGAGAAAGTATTGAAAGTACGACGTTGTACCGGTACATAGTGAGACTTTCGACCCCCATCCATCCCCAAGACGATACCAGTAGAAAGTGTATGATAGCGGCAGTCAGCAGGCACGCGTATCTGTTGCTCGTCCGCTCAATCCCGATGAGGAACACCAGATACGAGAGGTCGAGGCAGACGCAAAGGTTTATGTGGATAAAGCCGCATCGAATCCGCTTGAGGTCACTGTCATGGATTTGCAATTACTTCTGAGTGTACAGACTGCGCCTTCGGTAAAAGAAATTGTGAACTTACGGCGCCTTTAGAAACAATATGATGGTCAAGGTAAGACATACCACGCAGGCAATTAAGCCTAAAGTGCTGACAATGTCAAGGGCGTGGTTTCGTTGCGCTTGTTGGCTCTGTGCAGAATAATGGAAATTGATAAAGCTGTGCGAGACATTGAGACAGGTTTAGTATGCATAACATAACGAATCATGCTTTAGTTCAAGTAACGAGTCGCCGGTACAGCACGATACCGCCTACACAGTCCACGTACCACTACTACTGCAAAACTTGTTGTGTGATCACATGTACACGTAACGGTATGCATTCCGTATCCATCATTGGTTTCTAATGTCTTTCGACACCCGTCTCTTTTCCATTTCTCGGCAGTTGGATCGTAATAACGGCACTCCCGGCGATGGCACTGCCATGTTAAACGCGTGTTGGCATATTTGGGCTGTAGCGAGGTTCGTGTTAGCTTACTATCCCTTGCGATACGTTGTCTGTCGTTTGAAAGGAAAACTCCACTGGCACGCTATACGTTTGTATGCCGTCCGTTACTGTAGCCGATATTACCTGTGGTGTATGATGGTAGGCATGACTGTTACTTCTTCATATCATATCAATGGGGAAGTGAACAAACGCACTTGATTGCGGCCCGCTCGGTGCTGTTTTATTGTTGAATATATTTTACACGCTTCCAAATGCTTTTTGTGACTACACTATAGTAATTCGCGGAAGTTGGATAAGAAATACTGAGATTCCATTAGAGATGGTTATAGTAGTCACCGTGGCTACTCAAGTAGAAGTAGAAGTAATACCGTAAATTTATATACAATTACAAGTCGTAGGGATTTCCAAAATAACCCACACAATATTTCAAGTAGAAGTATAAAGTGATAGAGGTCTTCAAAGTACTCAACTAGGTAGATTTCCAAAAGTAGATTTGTGGTCGAGGAATCACATACTTTTAGTATAGTAGATGGCCATCGTAGCTAACGCAAAATGACTAATGACAGTGCGAATGGGTGCAGGCTTCAAAATATATTCAGTTTGAGCTATTCCGATCGGTTGTCACGACAAACTCGTAAACGTAATAAAAATATATCCAAAAACTACTTTGTTCGAGTTCAAGTTTGTTCCTACAATTTCATCACTACAGAACATCACAAGACTGCAATACAATGATGATAGGAAAATGCCGAAACGACTTGGAGTAGTCTTTGGGATCAGACACCCACATGGGCCTAGGGCCTAGGCGATGTAAAGAGGAGATATGCAAATTGAATGAAAGCAAAAGAAGATAATAATATAAAATAACAAGCGATAAAGTCAGGTGGCAAGTGACGGAAGGTGAGATCGATATGTGGGTCGTTGTTTACAAAATCCACAGTGTACGAAAGTATAAGTCTTAACGAGTATTCATTTGAGTAAGTAGCAGGCAATTTTACTTGAGCACTCCGAAAAGTAGAAGTACTTCCCTACTGACCACCACTCGATTCCAGTCAGATAATAATCCATACTCAATATAGAGACGGCTTGGGTCATGTTATCACNCCCNTTGTCTATCGCGCATGCAAAATGNCAATTCATTTACCGAATCAATTTGAAATTCTTCGTCATGAGGAAACAAACCATCATTTTGGTAGANTGTAAATATCACTCGCATTCCGCCCGNTGACTTCGTGTGGAGTATTGANGAATCCGGATATACACGTATTGTGGGGGAGCTATCACCGCTATCGTGAGTTACTGATTCCANAGGTGACGCTCCGCTTATTGTCACCACCTGTATGACATAAAGACAAAAANTTGGTGTCGTGAAAGCGATGTGANTNNGCCTGGTCTCGATATTTCGATTTGGGATGACAACGATAGCAAAACTCCACCTGGCACAGTTAGCCTAAAATNCANCACTCTCTTATATTACTGTCNACAGTTACTCCTTCAGCGGAAAATTCTTTTCTCGTCCCGTTGATGCGTGCGACAGCGGCAGTGTCTTCCAACGCGGTCACCAAATATTTTTTCGCATCTGAAGACAATTCCGATAGGACGTCTTTTCTTCTTGCATCGGATAATCCATGGATCGCTTCTTGCAAGTCGCTGATTATATCAAGAAGGGGCGTAACAGCTTCTCCGGACATCTAAATTACAGGACCAGAAAGTGTACTGGAAAATATTTCAGCATTTCAATCTCGTCACTATTCAGTCGCGGAGACGAGACATCACTTATTGATATAAGACGTAAATATCCAAAACGCAACAGTACAATTTTTTCTATGTTAGTCCAAATACAGTTTTATTTAATTTCATTCGTCAAGTTCGCACTGCTTCCTGATAATTATACATGTACAATACTAGGAAAGGGTTAACATATTTCTGTGACCGAGATTCCGTACGCTCTTTAGCGTGCACTAGTGGATTTCAAAGTGAGTTATGAGCACATTGTCCGTCAATATGACGTAACACTAGCAAAGCTTTGCTTATAGACCAGACATGGTCACGAACCAGGTTGAGGAGTATGTGGCTGTGTGTCGTGTAACCGGGACCGAAATCAATTTTTTTCAGCCCCTTCCCCCTCCCCCAAATAAACAATGATTTTGGGCCCACAATAGGGTAAACGATGCAACTTCTGGGAGGCTTGATATATGGATCTGGTTTCTACGTGTATCTAGTCGCTAAATTTGTCAATGACTTTTGTCAATAATATTGGTTTTTCCATATTGCTATATAGGGTGATCCTATCGCCGCCACATGCTCATAGTTAGCGGTTGAGCTGGTGGAGGATATCGACTTCTAAAATACATGGAGCGTAATTGTACATCGTTAAGTCATGCTCATGTCAAACCTATAAGATTGTTCATCAGCCTTAAGCCGATGAGAACCGCGGAGATTTATAAACACCTCACATCCAGTCGTTTCCAATTTGAAAATGTTCCGTGGCCCGGTACAATATTTTACGAGCTGACTACCAAAAGAAGTCAGCACCTTTGCCCAGACTTACTCGCGTGCTGTTTTGGAAGCTGATGACGTTAAACATCTTCGCAGACCCCAGAATAAAGGCAAACGACCCCCCACTTTCGGAACCACTAGCTTTGAATAAAGCATGTAAACGGCCTTTACCATCTTTGGGAATTTACCGTTCTCCTATAATTGCGATTACAATTAGGCTTATATCAGTAAACGAAGAATACTTATTGCAGTTTTTGTGAGGGTGGTAGTCCCCATATTAAAATCAATAAATGAGATCGTAAATCGCGCGCAGCGCGAAGAAACCTATCGTGTACCATATATACCCAAAGAGAATGTTATTATGCTGATTTACGAAAAAATTATGAGCCTACGTCAAGCCTTCAAAATTCCGTACATTTAGGCATATTTAAAAAATACCTCCCGGACGCAAGTTTGAACGGTGAAATTCCGGACATGTCCGGGAAATTCCGAACGTATAGAAACCCAATAATAGAGTTACCGCATTTTGGAAATTTGAAAAGAGGACACTTATTTTAAATGTTCAGACTTGAAATACCGGAGGAAAATCCTGAAAAAATGGTAAATTCTTCCCACTTCGTGGTCGGTTGATTAAAAAAATTCAACTTTTCGGCTCAACCACCGAAATAGTCGCCGGAGCGTTACTTCAGTGCTGATTTACTGCATCTCGCTCCTATTTTAGCCTATTTTGAACAATAGTCTCAAAAAAGAGGACAAAATCTCAAAAAAAGAGGACATTTGGGCATCCTCCGAGGACACTTTCAAAAATACAATACAGACGATTGGGGAATTCGGGGAAGAATGAATGAATTGACTCTCTTCTTTGACGATATAATGCATCGGTAGCTATTCCTTTAGCATTTCTGTGTGTTCGACTTGGTGGAGTTCTTTTTACATATTGAGTTAGTCGACACTTAATTATTTCAATATAATTGCGATTCGAAAACCATCTTTTCATATCCATGCCCAGTGCCCACATAATGTACACGTCAGTTTATAAGAGACTATTGTTTCATAAGAGGCCTACATCGCCAACTTTCGTTTCGTTGAGCGCGCTTCTAATAGCTTTTTCCAAAGTAGCGAGATATGTCGGCGAAACGATATCGTCTTGCTGCAGTGATATCAAATTGAGCTTGCGTATCTCGTCCAAAGACTTCGTTGGGTCATAATTAGATTCATCTGAAATCTAAACGCATGTGGTTACGATCCCTGGACAATGCACATTGCACATTGAATAAGCCGACATGGGTCGTTGCTACGATATCCTCAAGTCAACTCACCTCAGACAAGGTTCCGATCAAATCTTTTTCGCAGGGAAATTGTGTAAAGTCGATATAGCTGCGGTTGCGTGTACACCAAAGTAATGCTCTTGGACGACCTGCAACATTGCTAATAGTATTCATATCGATAGTCGATGNCCTTAAAATCTATCTTCTAGTCTGGGAGCCTACAGGGCGTTGATAAAAATCGTGTATGGTTNGACATCGCTACCAGCATGACATACTATTCAACANTGCNAAAATTCGGCACANATGNNNNGTNAGCTAGGTGGGTCTGCTCTGGGGAGAAAACTGAAAATGAACATTCAATATTTTTCATGCTTTCCTATTTCGTTCATGGCGCTTACGGTATNTGGAATGTGTATACTGTATACGTATTATATAATAGTCATCATTTCATTTTCACGATGCCGAATACCTTGCCGTACCGGTAGCAGTGTATCGTC
>ATSW01013763.1:0-13366 GCA_000444245.1 Botryllus schlosseri | reverse complement strand
ACTCAGGTACGTATCATAGCTAGTGCCCCTAAGGGGGCTGGTTGTCCATCTAACACAGGGGTTCTTAACCTTTTTGTCTTCGCGGACCCACCCCTTTTGAACCGTCACAGACCCAGCGGACCTCCCAAAATTTTAGTTCAATAGGCTAGTGATAAACAGCAACAGAATGACTTTTCTTGAAAATAAATCGTACTATTTATGTAGAAATTGGGTTGACTTTATATTTCAAAGCGAATTCTGCAATTGCCCCAAAGTTTCACTTGACTATTTTATGGTGTGACCGTTTACTGGCCCCTGCAAATAACAACTGTAGGTTAGCAATAAACAGCAACAAAATGACCACTGACTATTCTTGAGAAAAATATCATAGCCTTTTATTTATTTAGAAATTGGAAAGACTTTTATGAATTTAAAGCGAATTCTGAAGCTGAATGTTATGAAATTCGTGGTCGCGTCTTGAGAATCCGCGCCTTCGATTTAGTATAAACGAGTGTTGAAAATCCGTTTTCACAAAGAGAGGTGATGGCGAATATAATAACGCAACGTAACGTGTAACGCTTTCGATGACACATTTGGGTGTGATCGCAACAAATATGGCACCGAAATTGACAAACTAGCCTGGTCATTTCTATCTAGTAGCTCATCTTGAAGTTACTATGGAAACATGGTTATTGTATATCACAGGAGAAAAAAGATTTTTATAAACATTTCCAAGTCACTATGATTGACTACGTAATCAAACTCTTTCTTTTTACACAATTTCCAACAAGACACCTCCATACAGCAAAATATTTGTATCAGTAAGCTATTGGCAATTTAGCGACTAAAATGAGTCTGCGCAGTAGGATATTTCATCTCAGACGGTCATTCTGTTTATGTGAGTTCTACTAGTAATGAAGCGAAACTGCCTCATGATTTCCCTAATTTAAAAAATTAAAAATGAGGTTATCAACTTCGCGGACCCCCGGTTGAGAACCGCTGATCTAACAAGTCACTGCTGGAGAGTTTCGGTGTCCTAAACAGAAGATATGCGGAAACTAGAAATCGCCATGTTTATGTATCCAGTTCCACTGCGGTCATCGCCCCGAATATTTCAATGACTTCTTTACCTTGTTATCAAAAGCGCACGAGTACAGCAAACGCGCGTTCACGTTGTCCAAATATCATATGATCGACCGGAAAGATCCGCGCTCTATCAAATATGCCGGACCGGACGTGTGGAACGGTATCCCGCCGACAGTCGACGAGCATGTCCACATTGAAGTCAAAATACTAGCAATTTCCACTAAATGAATACTAGTCCGCCCTCAAGATTACCGGACCACGACCTGACCTATCGATCTCGCCTTCCATAACCTGCCACCCCATTTTTTCTCGCTTGCTTTTTCTAGACTATCTTCTTTTACTTTTCACTCACTATGTCTCAGCCCCTTTTTGCATAGCCTAGGCCAAGGTGGGTGTCTGATTCCAAAGACTACGCCAAGTCGTTTCGACACCTTCCTATCTTTTCATTGTATCGCAAATTTTGTGGTGTGTTGAAATCATAAAAATTGCTAATAAACCTAACTGAACTGCATTAGACACACGGGTAACTTTGGACGCTTCATCATTAAAACATGTATGTTATTGCGTTGTGTCCAACTCCTTTTAAGAAGGCAAAAGTATTTGGCGCTTCCTCGTTTCACGATCATGGCAAGCCAGTGTTCCCCATGGCATTTTTCCTGGTCTCAAGGATGATAAAATATCATTGCCATTTAAACTTGACTCACTGATAAAAATTTAATGACTGGGTTTATTTCATCGAAATTAAGACTCCTCACAACCTTCATCAATTGAACGAACAAGCATAATGCTTACTTGGGCCGCCAAGGGGTAACCTTAACATTATATCTCCCAATTTGGGAAAGACATGAATTGAATCTAAGATTAACACAGTCGTCAAGGGGCGTTGACTTTCATGCATAACCTAATTTGAGATGTAATATAGACACCACAGTGAACAAGAATTTGCCTTGTCCAAAGCCACCATATATTATTCATTGATATTTTGGATTAGCCAATTCTAATCTTTAGTCCGTAATATCAAAAACATACGAAACTTATTCCCACACAACACTCCGGTATTCCCAAGATATCGAGCGACATTTTAAAATTTTGTCCAATGTAACCCCACTTTACAGGATCACCAGTGATTTATGCCGGTCTCAGTCATGGAATGCATCCTGTTTATGTGATTAAGATAAGGTCTGAACATTTTTGCATTGATTATAGATAGATGGAGTACGGTCGCATGACGTAGCTGCCTCGTTGCCAATAGGAGAGGAAACAAGGTGAGCATTAAGGTTTTACACTACCTGATATAAATCATGACTACCAAGCGGGTTGTAGGCAATAGGCATGCATACGTTCATGTTCAACTACGAGAAGCGTTATTATTCATTATGGCAATATTTTATGTTCACTTTATCTCATTCTGGTATGGTCCTACTTGAAATGATCCACACCAATCGTTACTTCGCGATTCGTTTCCCAACATGTGAGTCGGCCGTCATACACCCACTCCGATCATACACCATGTTATCGTGGGTTGTAGCTAGAATGCAAATCGTTGTGGGCGGAATAGCTATGAATTGGGCAATGGATATATTGTGACAAGAAAACGAAGTCACATTGTTTAAAAATTTCTCTCACATGGGGTCTTCTCATCGTCATCGCAATCGTTATATTGTCTACCAATATTTGTTCCAGGTCTGAGAAGCGAATTAAGTATGATTGTAAGTTATCGTAATTATTTGTCCATGTAATTGTAGCCGCACGATTCCGCATTAATCGTAATCGATTACATTGATGAAGTAATCACCCCGTGATCAGTCTTGTGTATTGCCCGGAACCCGGAAAACAGTTCTGATGTCATATTGATATTTATTGGGGCAAAAGTTTGAAATGGAGATAAAGANNACTANTGCAAGCACTAATCTCNNAACCGGCAATAATATTGTAGCCTTGATTCGTGGCGTAGTTGGTTAGGCGTTGACATTCTGAATCCAACGATACATTACTTGATAGTTTCACATCCCTTTGAGGTCGTGTTTTAAAGTTGTGAAAAGTGAAGCAAAATTTTTTGGGAACCCCTCCCCCGGTTCCTGCCGGTCAATATCCATATGCTCTGCGAATTTCAGTTTTTGCAGTGTCTGTTTGCATTCAATGTGACTTGCGAGGTGGGTTTCGCGCTGATCTCACTGCTTTAGATTGCATGCTGAATCTAACTAAAATTGCCGCTTTAGATTGCATGCTGAATCCAACTAAAACTGGCAGAGTTGCGCATGACATAGCAGAAGCTGGTTGGGCTTCATGTGTCATAATCCTTCCCAGTTTCAAGCTTTTGTATGGTTAGTGCAACCTGTGTACACTGATAGTGTATGGCCAACTGTACATTGCAGGTTTAGGTTTCAAGTGATTGGGATTTTAATCACTCCCGATTGCTATCCCTATGTCATAATATAGTCCATTATTGCAAAATGATTTAATGACACAATCCCTGTACCTTAACTTCCAACTTCGAGCGGGTATATGGGGTTTTCCCTCTTGTTTCCTATTGCAGAAGATGTCACAGATCTCCCCAACATAGGTCTCCGAGGAATTGGCTGAACTGTCACAGTTGCGGAAATTTGTTCTGCGGCCGATTCTGCAAGTCCGGTCATCACTGCTCACCAGTATGTTGACATCACTATGTTTTACACATAAATATTAAATAATCAATTGTTTGAATTGGTGTAGTTGTTATATTGGTTCGGATCGAATCGTTCAGGCTTGAAAGTTTGAAGCGAGGTGGCACATTTCTGACGCACTAATCTGATCACACCTGTATTGTAAAGTAAAAATTAGGAAGCCGACTAGTAGCATGACGCACTGAGAGCTGAATGAAAATAGGTTTCTCATGCATGAGCCCTTTCGTGACATTTTCCCTGGCCACATTTCATGCTCATCAAAAACCCCACCCTATCTCCATTTGCATCTGGCCATGCTATCAAAATGATGACTCTGGCTGCGATCAGGGTCTGGTCAAAATCACTTAGATCCAACCAATATCCAATTCGGCTTTGGACCCAATATCAAAAATAGTTTTCTTTCTTTTGCAGAAGGCGTATTAACAGATGGGACACTCTGAACTGTAACTTGATGAAATTGATGAATGTTGTAGTCATTTACTGGTGCTCTGAAACGTCGTACTCAATGGTGCATTTCATTTTATGTGGCGATCATTTGACCATGCGGCACTTCAGCGTGAGACACTTCGACATGCAGGTTAAATTTAGGCCCAAGTTTATGTTGAGGCCTGGGTAACTGTCAAATTCTGGGTTAGGGTTAATCTGATTTACAGTCGCATACTCAACTGTCACTTTTCATTGTGTCATATGTTCAAATGTTATCCGATCATTTATCCACTGTTCCGAAACTGGTTCAGCCTGTCTCCTTGCCATTTCTCATTAGTTCATTGGTTGTAAAAAGTTCGATGTAGCAGTTTCAATGCTTTCTTTTTCTCGGTATTGGAACCAATATGATAGGGTTGCCATACGTCCTGTTGCGGTATGTAAAATCAATCAAATGTTTTAGTATGAATTCATTAGACAATCGTTACTGTTTTTTACCATTGAGTCTTGACTGTGATATAAGTCAAATTTTTATCCTATGCTAGGCAATTATGACGTTAACAAGATCTCCAAAGACTTGTTATTGTGTAATATCACTATCGATGTTGTGGATGAATGTGTTGTCTTTGCAACAATGATATTCATGCAGAGGTGATCAAAGTAGTCAATAAAGCTACTCAAGTAGAAGTATCTATGCAAAACTCTACTCCAGTACGAGAAGAAGTAGCAATTTTATACGCATCCCAAAACTACTTCAAGTACAAGTGAAATTGGTTGGTTTAAAATCTACTCAAGTAAGTAAGTAGTTATGAAAAACAGTCAAAAATACGCTGTCGTGAACTAATAAAAGCTGGAAACTGAGATGAGCAGATGATGCTGCTACATCCCATCCCAAGAGGTATAAATTTTCTACAGCATATGAATTTGATCACATCATAGGATGCAAATGGTAGTTTTGCAATGGAAATGTGGTTCATAACTTTCGTTTACTCCAGCGCACTGTTTCAAAAAAATGTCATGGCATCTTTCCCTCGCACGTATTGTGAGGCCCATAGTCAAGGCGACCAGCGATACGGAGAAATTGCATTTGCTGCAAAATTAGGAAACCTATTGTTTCAAGCGTTTTGCTGAGCCTTGTTTACTGTGATGAGTCATGTGTGAACTGATATTGACCAAAACATTCGTGAAAACATTTGTCATTCCATATCTATTTCGTGAAATCACGACGAAAATTCTGGACTTCACTTAAAGGGGCACTGCACTCTAAAAATGATGTGGTCTCAAATTGAAGGGCAAAACAAAAGAGAAATTTTGGCTGCAGCCGATTTCGTCAGAATGCCACCGTAATGGAGCTGTAATGTATTGAAATTTCCACAGACGCATCACGCTCCAGCAGTCACGCAGAGAAAACGACTGCGGCCAAAATTTTTCTTTCGTTTTACCCTTCAATTTGAGACCACATCATTTTTAGAGTGCAGTGCCCCTTTAACTTACTTCACTGGAAAATTCTATTTGGTACTCTGTGAAAATGGCCCGGGAATTTCTCTGTCTCTTGTCTCTTGTCTCTTCTCTCTCTCTCATTCGAAGAATATACTGCTTCTACTTGACAAACTGTAAATAGCGAAAGTAAGTAATTAAATCACGAAATATTACGAAGTAGAAGTAGCGGTAAATTAGACATACTGTACTTGAGTAAGTACTGCATGTAGAGGAAGAGAACTTGGAAGAAGAAGTAATTAGTTACTGATCACCTCTGTATGTATATGTATATATGCATTTTGTATTCATTGTTATTATTGCTTTGCCTTGTATTGCACCTATGTTGCACATTGGCCGTGGGCAACGTTCCCTGTAATTTTTCACTAGTCTGCGAGCACTCGACAACTCAGTGCGTGGTCCCTTTGACAACAGTGCTTCACAACTATAAAACTTCGACTTTTTTGTGCGCAGCACAGATTTTTCTGTGTGCGGCGACTTTGTCAGATGTACACGGCCGCAGGGAACGTTGGTCGTGGGTATGGTTATTGTACGTATTGACTCACTGATCATGCTATATAAGGTGATCTGGAAGGCGGTGCAATCGCCAATCAGTACGAGTGTTTCATTTTATTTTTTCTCTTGTATGGTTTAGGCCAACTGTGTACATTATAAAAGAATAATAACTCACTCTTTACGTCAATCAATNAATCTTAACTACACGCTACATTCTTCATTCAATTCGAAATTATGTTTTCAGAGTGAACTCCCCCACGGATACGAAGTATGGTTTATTACTTGATTTGCATTTTCCGCTCAATTGAGCACTNCTGACCCTGGNCCACTGAACACGGTGCTCCNAGCTAACGCCCATATATCTGGTACGAAGGCGATAAGATACTTACGTGNTGCAACGTATCACAGTAGCCTGATATTAATTCCACAAAGTTTTGCTGTATAACTTCGTTACTCTTTAATCNGAGAGACTTGTTTACCACAACCTACAATGTAGGCATCTGAAATATATATGTATTGAGTGTCATCTATGAGTCGAAACTTTACCAACCTCAGGGTAGCAGGACGCGAGTTGAGTACAGGTACAGATCCACCTAAAATATTTGGTCAGGTACCTGATTAGTTCAGACGCGGTGGTTCTTATCTGCTATAATATCTTTGATTTTGATTGTGTTACTGTGGGGATTCACTGGCACTCTTGGTATTTTACCAGNGTTGGGACCAAGTAACGACCTTCGAGTCANAAGTCATCTCGACTCCTTGCACATTTTGACTCGAGTCAAGTCAAATNGAACTTTCGAAGTATGCGGCATGGTTGAAGTCATTACGTTTTGGAAGTTGTTTGAAACACAGCGAGTCGNCATTTATATCTGATTTTAAGAACGTACATAGAGTTTAATACCCCACAAAAGGCCTTCAGTAGCTCACGAAGTCGTAGAACTACGCTAATAAAATAATTTGAAGCGAATTGATATGATGCAATCAGAGGTGGTCAAAGTAGTCAAGAAAGCTACTCAAGTAGAAGTAGCGACGAAAAAATCTACTCAAGTACGAGTAGGAGTACTTCTTTCATAAGCAACTCAAAACTACTTGTAGTAAAAGTAGAATTGACTGACTTTCAATCTCCTCAAGCAAGTATAAGTAGCTGTGAAAACGATCGTCATTCGTTCGCATCGACATCGTCATTCGATTGTCAAAAGCTGGAAAATGAGCTATGCGAAAGTTGCAGAGCTTGATTCATATTGATGCATACCAGGAGGTATCCAATTTTCGACAGCATAACCATTCGTCCGCACCATGGGATGAAAATAATAGTATTGATATGGAAATGTGATACTAAACCTCAGTGTACTACTCGAAAAGTCCGTTTAAGAAAATATCATAGTATGGCGCCCTCCCCATATTATAAGGCCAGTAGTTTAGTCGAAGGGCAATACGGAGAAGTTGTATCGGATTCGGTGTAAACATTTGCGCGGTTGGTAAACGTCAATAAAAAATATGGTGGGTCGTAAAATGTCATATTGTGTAGCTATATTTCCGAAAATTAAACGCATTACTACACTTGCTTTTACTCTTCAACATGTATGTTCTCCAGACAAAATAAATCAAACTAATTAGAACTCTAAGTAATGATACTGCGACTTGAACGAGAAATACCAATACGTTCAGAAAAGAGGAGAATGTATTTCATGCCTTTTGTCGAGACAATTTTAACGGTGGTCTGCTAAAACAGGTCTAACGATCAAGAAGTCAGAGCCCACTTTTCCAGATTATGACTAGGGCTGGGCAAAATCGAGTACCTGAGTGATTCGATTCTGAATCACGTAAAATGCTTCGAGTCGAGTCGAGTATTCGAGTATCACTCATTATGACGTCACAACAGAATGTACTATGTAAAAGTTTAAATATGTACCTTTTATGCCACCACGAAGAACATAATGCCTGTTACCCGTCACATTAATGATACTTCGGTATGTTTTCGACCATACCGACTTCATTGCACTTCTTGACAATATTGTGGAACGATCATGACTTCGGAAATGTGTTATTTCCAGTAACGTTCGTAGCTTTGTACTATGTCTATCATGCTACGACACGGTCAATCAAGGTTTCAAGGCTTCCTCAGTGGAAAATATTATCAAAACTATAATTCTCGTTAGTTCATTAACTTTCAGTTGCGAGGAGCGTACAATTTCAGTACTCGAAAAAATCGTCTTTTACTACTCGACTCGAATCATTAAATTTAATACTCGATTCAGATTCGAGTACTCGAATCATTGTGCCCAGCCCTAATTATGACACGCCTTGGGCTGCTAGAATAAGATATGATGGGTATAAAATGCTAAATTGCGAAACGGTAGTTTCAAACGTTATGATGGGCATATTTACTGTGATGAAATATGTCATATGGGCGACAATGCTGTGCGAAAGGGGCCACACAATTCCTACTACCTAAATAATATTCACTTTCGCGAAAACGTATTAATGACTTCACAATGCAGATTGTACCCCCTTTTTGGTGCAATTCGTACCTCTGAGGGTTCCGTGGACCCCTGATTAAAGAGTCGCTGCTCTAGGCCAAGGTGGAGTTCTAATTTTAGACTACTCCAAGTCGTTTCGGCACCCACTCATCTTTTCATAATATCGCAATCTTGTAGTGTTTTGATTTGATCTGACTAAATTTCCCATAAAATCATTGATCGATTTACTCGTATGAGCGAACTTATCATCGCATTTTGTGTCTTGTATATCGCATTGTACATTGTATGAGTGTCTGCAGACGAAAATATATATTCTGACGATTGATTGATTGAGACAGCGTGAAATAAACACTTGGACATTGTATAAATGAATTCGTTTCCGAAGAATTTACTGTCATAAGTCATTTTGAATTAGTCCTGACGTGATAGAACAATTCTGAGCTCAGCTGAGATCATCAAAGTTGAAACCGCAGTTTTTTCATTGTTTGTAGACCGGTATAATATTATCATAGCCCAGGGTTGTAATGACTCGAGTCCGACTGGAGTCACGATTTTCTGATGAATCGACTTGACTCGAGTCATTTTTAAAAAATACTGAAATGACTCGACTCGACTCGAGTCAATCTGTCTATGGACTCGAGTCATTGCGCATGACTCGAACCAAGTCATTGACTCGAGAATCAGACGGCTAAGACTGACATTTCATCGTAATCTCGAAGAATTGTGAAGTAACCAACCCACTTTGATTTCGTCTGATTAGTACTGGTACTTGAAAATGCGACCAGAAACTGCTATAAGTGAGGAAATTTATAATGATATAAATGCGAAACATTCGATATCATCAAACAGAGTTATATAAAGTGAGTTTAACAAGATTTTAACTGGAAACTGAGCAGTCAACACAATGACTTGGACTCGGACTCGAGTCATAATACCATGACTCGGACTTGACCCTCTGCTCAATGACTTGGACTCGGACTTGACTCGGTGGTGAAATGAAAATGACTCGACTTGACTCGAGTCAAAACAATAAAAGTGAAATTGACTTGTGACTCGGAGCCTTGTGACTTGGTTACAACCCTGTCATAGCCTTTATAAAGGCTATGATCTTATTATATTCTTCGGCATGGCTGACTGCGTCATTGCGTCATCGCGGCAAATACAAAACAGATGATGCCGTTCAAAGGCTTTACAGTTCACAGCACAGTTCACACATGTTTCGTATGGTTAGTATTAGTAGGCGTTTCCACACACACCCACTAACGATATATTGTCATCATGATCCGGAGACGGAGCAGGATTTCATCGATATTTACCGTAGCCGGATTGGATCCTGATTTTGAATTTGCCTTGAAAGTTGGATTGAGCATGATTTTTCCACTGAAATATGAAAAATTAGCAGGATTTTACAGGATTTTCTCGGACTTCGAATGTGAATTTCACCTGCCGGAGCCGGATTACGCATTTCACTCATCTCTGCCATAATCTCATAGTTTAGTGATTCCAACCGAGCACCGACTGCACCGACAAAGGTAGCGGAGATTGATGGATAGGGCATCGTGGCTGAAGTGAATAGTTCTACAGGGTTAGGTGCGATGTTGCCGGAATGTATAAGAATGGAGGCAGCAGTTACAGAAGATTTTTCAGGTTCATAAATCTTGAAGGACCGATATTACTTGAATATCGCTTGCTAAAGCTACAAGTGTTCAGATTTTGCTGCTTTAATGAATATTTCAATGTCTCCTCCACACAGTGAGACCATAGTTATACTGTCGTACTGATTGTAATGGAATGGTAATGAAGTAGTAGACAAAACCTACTGTACTACTTTGAGAAAGTAGTAGTAGTTTATTACTGACCACCTCTGAGTATTAGCTCTGCACTGTGCTCATCAATTGTGTTGTGATTCAAGGCAAATTACAGCCACGAAAGCCGCGTAGCACACCAAAGATTCTATACTGACTACACACAGGTGTGACGCTGAGAACAGTCTTGGCACACCAGGTATATTCCGCTAAACGTACCAGGATTCCAAACCGGGTAGACGGTAGCCGGCGTAGTGTATAGCGTGTAGGTGTAGGTATACTTGACAACGTTGATGTATAGTCGTAGAGCCAAGTGAGCCGACCATGAACAATATTGAAATATTTTGAGTCGATAACGCCGATATACCATGTTTTTCTCGATGTTTCATATTGTCAGATCAAAAGTTGGAGTTATTGATAATATTAGAGTTATTAGGCATATTACATATTGGTTTGCAGTAAACCAAACGACATATACAGCAACCGTGTATCTCTCATTCACCGGGGCTTATCAAACTATACTGAAAAAAAAACAGCAATGGGAGCTTCCTTACGTAAAGCGCTTGTGCGCCGCAGACACGTATCTTCCACCATCGCTGTAGCTGAATCAGATCAGGAGTTAACCTATAATCGTACCGCTGTCATTGCACGAGATGAACAGACAGATATAGACGAAGCCGCGAATCTAACTGATTCTGATTGCGAGGACCGCTCCGATGTTCATTTCTCCGGCAAAAATGCTGCTGGCTGTGATTCCGATTTTTCTGATGGTTCTGATAATCCTGCAACCTCAAGTGAAGGCTGGGACCCACCGAACAGTAAAGCCTTTGGATACACATGGAGTGGCGCTGGAAAGCAGGCAAGCTCTTGTGGTGAATATTTCCAACGTCTAGAAGAATCTACGATGTCCACTGAGCAGCCTGTTCAGTTCGATACTGATTACACTTGCCGTTCATCATCAGCATCGAGCCTGGAGACCAATTCGCAGTTTAACTATAAAGCAGGGGGGCACACAATGTTTTCTTCAAGCAGGAATTTGGGAGCAGGTCATCACGATCAAACTGGCGCAAGACCCGAAGTGTGGACTGTTCCTCCTCAACCGCAATTGGGCGCAAGGGAGAATCAAATGTCATCTCAAGCTATGAATTGTTCAAAGATTTCCAAAGAATGGGGAGACATTACCAGCCTGAAGACTGACGCAAATGAAGGACCGAGTAGAACCGTGGAATCACGAGAAACGATGAAAAGAACGGGAGAACCACAATGTCCTACCTCTGATGTTGTAGATTCACTGGAGGAAAATGCGCCATTCAAAAGTAATGAGATACAAGGTGAGAAGGCAACTTGACGGTTAGAATCTGCTTACGGAAGTTGCAGCTCATTTCGTTATTTCTCTGCAGGTGGATTGGTGGTCCCTGATTCCAATAGCAGTTCTGGCCTCTCTTCTGTCAGAATCAATAGTCGTCCACCACTCCTGGAAGCTTCTCAATCTCACACTCCTAGCAACCGACGGCTTCCTAACGAAAGTCTGTTTAACCATACGAGCGTGAAAAAATCGCCTCCCGAGTCTGTCGTAAGACCGTGTGAGATTANTGCGAATGATAACGGACAACCCNTGGAAATTGGTCCAACTCTTCACCCTGAAAGTTCGGTTCNAGTAGAAGATCCACAAGCAACATGTGCCAACATCGATACCAGTGGTCCTGGTTCCNATAACTTGATTCATCGCACTAAAAATTCACCACTGATGCCAACTCGGAGCAGGTTAGAATGCAGTTTATAATATAGGCCTAGCTTGATACCATTTTTCGTGTTTCNCACTCTTCCGTTATTATATGCCTGTTCCTGTGTAGTATTCAGAGCGAGTCTAATCTAGCTCTCAACTACTTGCAGGGGACGTTCGAGCAGATATGTGAGAGGCGTGCCTTTGCATGGTTTGGGTAGGGATCGGTCATTTCAAGGTANNNANTATGTTATCAACTGCATGATATACGTTCGACTGTGNTGATACAAGTNATAATATTGCTGTCAAATTTCGATATCTACACCCCCTTGAAAAGCATCATAATGTATTCCTAATGAATGACTTGTACCAAAATAACTATGATGATCCAGGGGTAGGCCTTGTAGTTATATACTCTTGAACGACATTGATATAGGCTACACCGTGATTAGTCTTACCGAACTAGTAAAGTGAATTTTTTGGTACTCTGCCCTACAGAAACTGCCTATAGCAGTGATTACCAACCGTGGCCCCCAGCTAGCCTTCTTGCGGCCCCCCAAGAATATTAAGAAATCGAGTTATGACAAAAAATAAAATTTATATTTATAAAATAGGCCTACACTTGCTTGGCTTGGAGTCTGTAGTTTTTAATTAGGATTGCAGGAAAGTCGTGAGTAGACTGCTATCGTTACGTCACTGCTGTTTCAATGCAATGTGCAATAGCTTTCCAGTTGAACGAGCAGTAGCCATAGATATAGGTAAAGACAGGACCATAACTGCCGCACGGGGCTCAAAATTATTTCGTGAATTAGTATGAATTAGTGAGTATTTTTAGAACATTTATGCATCGTTTTCATTTTTTTTTCGCTCTAGGCGTGATTTCATGCTGCCAAATATCTTGATTTTTGGGTACTCATCCCCAAGAAAAAATGCTCAAGATTTATAGAAATGGGCATTGGGCACGCCGGGGTTGGCCATTACCGCGCCGCGACGCACCAAGGCATATTAAGTTTTAGGCCATGCGACTCCAAGAAGTGTGTCAGAACGATCGGCAGCGAGAAAACCTTGGCCGAACAGGACTGCCGTTATGCTGACCGAAAACTTCGTTATATATACAAAATACTGTCTTGGCAATCTGAACCTCATGAGACAAATACCATCCCGCAGGGAAAAATTATATTCCAGTGAAGAAATACCAATTTGAAATCGTGTTCG